>JAGVVM010005174.1:0-36036 GCA_019149425.1 Psidium friedrichsthalianum
ATTGATATAATTGAAACACATTTTGCCAGTATCTTCTAATAATTTACGATATATATCATTTAAAAGAAACATGCCAAAAATAATTTGACGATATAAAATCTAAAACGAAATAAAATGTTCAGGGACCTCATCGATTGTGACTTGATCTTATCGTTTTTGGACTCGCATTTGGCGAGCGAGTCGATTTCGATCGCCGAGGAGCGGAAACGCTCGAATGGTGTGGAAATCCCACTAGTCGAGTAAGCCGCTCGGGTTTTGACTCGCGTCGCACCCGGTTTATTCGATCAAGGGGATATGCTTTGCGACCCGGGAATTACCGGCGGAAACACGGGTTCTCTCGTTATGAAGTGGCCTTGGAGGGGATACAACAAAGCTCGAAGAGGGCTTTGGTGAGTTTAGTTGACGGGCTGGGCCTCAGCTGAAGTGGACATGTGCGTGGCCCAGAGATGAACGCTTTGTGATTCGACCCACTGAATCACCATCCGAGTCCAGAGCACGTCTTTACAAAAAAAAGATTGGTGCATTTTCCTTGATGGCAAGTTCTTGTTCACTAATTCACTTGTAAAGGCCTAAGTAGCACCGACCTGATACGACTCGGCACAACACGCCGATACGTCATTTCTAAAAAAAATAGAGAATCTTGACATGTTGTGTATTAAATATTGGACACGACATTTAATATTGGGGTCGTTAAGTATATATAGTTTTGATAAATTTACATTTTTGATCATTAATTTATTGAAAATGCTTAAAATTGATCTTGTGCGCTTTGAAATTACGTGTGGAGATGCTAGACTCACGTATCGCTAGCATGTTTGGAGTGCCGAGTGTGTATCGATCGCATGCCGGAGAGTATTGGAATATCGGACACGACATGAAGGCCTCCAAAGAATGTCGATGCTTTCCAAGTAAAGGCAATTTATGAAGTCCAACTCAAGCATCCGAAAACGGCCTAAGATGGCTCTCCCAATCTTTCCTTTCCCTTTCGGGTTTGCGGGTAGGCGGCACGCGGTGTTCCTCTATTGAGCGAGATGAATTGATCCGACTTGGACGATGTCTCCTTCTTGACAGACTTATGGTGGATTAATGAGATACCCATGAAAAGAAAATGCTGTGGCATTGGAAGTACAGAACTAGATCGTGCTGATCATTCGACTACTAACCAAAAGTGAAGGTCTCGATTTCTCGGACCAACCTCTTTCGAGAAGTGTCGCTGTTGCTTGAGTCGCGAGTCCTCGCCAAACATTAACATTTGCCTGAAAAAGATGGAGAAGTACATCACTGCGTACTCACCACAGGTAGGCTCTGAGGAGAGGTTTCCGAGAGACCAATGGTTGGCAAATCTTATCATTAGTACGGTATAGTAAAGACTGACGTCTAATTGGGTGCATTCACATTTGGACAGAGCTTCCTCAAACAGAAGAAAGCTCAAAGAGCTAGAAGATCGTTTGTGGGTGGTGTGCTGCGGTGTCTTCTTGTGCTGGATATATGCAAGTTCATTTATCTGAGATATGGAAATGCCCTTCGACAATACAAGTTAAGAGTTCAAATCTTTCAATGGGTCGTAACGGAAACTTCACCTCGACAGTGGAAGTTAGCGCGATACCGAGACTAAAACGAGGTACGAAGCAAGGTTTTTTCTCTCTGGTTATTCTGGAGATGAAGTTACCGAATTGTTAGGTGTTCCTCGATTTGAAACAATGGCCAGGAAAAAATAGGAATCAGTAGGGTGATCCTCTCTAGCCTTATTTGTTCATCTTAGCTTCGGAAGTACTCTCCAGGCTATTAAATTCTGCAGCTAGGGATGGTAGAATCAAATTCCGCATATTTCTTCATTTCTTCAGATGCATTTTTTTGGACTTCGAGTTCACACCGTCACTCGCGCTGCTTCTTCTGGTATATATTCACTTCTGCTATTGCATGGGATTGGGTGAGAACCACATTTGCTTAGATATCTCGCATGGCCATTCTTGTGCAGGCTTCCTGCCATTGACAAGAGTCGGGGAATGGCTTAACCCTCTACCTTGTCCACTCCGATGCTTTATGAACAGGAGGACGGATCGAGGTCTCGCCTATTCTTCGGCTGTCGATTTTCTTCTCGAAGTACGGCGGCAGGCATCGCCGGCATGTTGCGCCGACTGATGTCCCAGGGGTTGGGACGCCGAGTTCTCCTGGGCTAAAATGCGGAGTGCCTAAGGATCTTACAGCTTCAAGTCTAGGACGCTAAAAGTCGGCTCGGAATGCCCTCGATGACCGTCTTTCACTCGGAGAATCCTCCTTCCATGGATCCGGTGATGAAGAGGATTAGATTTGCTGCGTGTCCCGCTACAGCTTTGTAGAACAAAACCTGCTAGCATCCTGAGAACAGCTAATACATCCTCCAAGGAACAACCAGAATTGCTTTCTGACTACGCAAAACTAACATGCCAATCAGCCCAAATTGGTTGCCATGAAAGTCCCGGAACTACAGCAGTTTAGCCGATTTAGTCACGTACTTTTCAATTTTGCTAATCAAGTCTATCCAGTCAATTTTAACTTTGAAACCTATGACATGGATGCCGGCCGTCTTGTAAGGCGTCGATGTGGACAATTTTTATTATTTTTTCTTCTTTCTTCTTTATTTCTTTTTCTTTTCCGTCCAAGCGGGGGTCACTGGCCAATCCTCGCCGAACTTGGTATAAAAAAAAGGAAAAGAAACAAAAAAAATAAAAAAATCCATAAAATTTATTCATGTCATCGTTAGTCCTTTTATGTGGTATTACCGACATTCACATAAGCAATTTTCAACTAAAATTGATAAGATGAACTCAATTGACAAAAGGTAAAATAACTCTATTTGAAAAATAAAAAAAAGTGTAGATTGAATTGGTCGATTGCAACGAATTTATGACACTCAATTTCGAGAAAAAGAGCGACAATAATTTTTTTTTTTTCCGAATGACTTATTGGAGCCGTACGTATCACTAGTCAATCCAATGATGGAACCCACCTGACAAGCTAAAGGATTTGGAGGCGTTGTTCACCCACTCCGTCCAACGCAGAAGGTGCCATCACGACCTCATCGAGTTGGTGATCCTCTCGGCTTGTCGGTTCATTCACGCAAGTCTAGGGTTTGGCAGCTGTTAATATTACTAATCAATTAACAAAAAGCTTAACAATGCTCTCGCAATTACATACCATGTCGTGTTGATTTCATCCAATGTTTTTATTCCGTGACGCTCAAATCGTACCCATTTTTTGGTCGATGATCATAATATTTACGAGCAATAATATGAATAAGCGAGAGTTCTCATCCGTATAAAAATGGGAAATTTATTAAAAGTATATGTACGTTGTGAATCTTTATCTTTCCCCTTGAAATCATACCATACCACACTTTATAGATGCCTTTGTTTCGTGGAAAATGAATGATTTAAAAAATATTTTCGATTTGAAATAATCCTCCCTATCAATTACAAAACTGGTCGAACCAAAAATACTTTCATTATTTATGAAAATGTATGAATATGAATTATTGTTGATAATGAAGATATTTTTAATCGACTAATTATTTTGAGCGGTACAAATGATTTTCTTAGAAAAATAATTTACAAATTATTTTTTTCATGAAATAAACATAGCCTATGTCATCATATTCCACGTCATTGAAAAATATGCACTTGTAAATCTTTCACAAATCTCAAATGATGTGAATGGGTTGACATAATATGCGAGTGTTCTTTCGAACGTTTTCGTTTACAAGTACTCCGCGTGCGTTTCCAGTTGACTCTTATATTATGCAAAACCGTTATTTTGAAAATCAAAATTTTTAAAATAAAATATATTTAACAAATGTCTTCATCTCAAGTTATTTTTTTTTAAAGTAAGAGATGCTTAGTGTGAGTTTAGAAAAAAGGAGGATGATTATTTTTGTGATGATTTGTAAAGTCACATCAGTACTCTATTATATCAACGATAAATTTTATTATTCGAACATACTTTTTATAAGTTTTTGAATTTAATTATATATTTTGTGGTAAGTTTTAGGATTTAGTGAACATATCTCGTTTTTCGAAAAAAGAAAAGAAAAGAAAAAGAACATATCTCGTTAGATAAAAACCCAAAATAAGGAAAGGGAAATTCAGGGGGGATCGAGAAAAGTTCCAATCACCGTTCAGTTCCCAGGGTGACAGAAACAGCCTGAAATATGCCTTCATGTGCGTGCCCCTGGGGAACGCTATAAGCGCGACTGTGAGCGAGTTCTCTCTCTCTCTCTCTCTGTCTCCTACCCGCGAAGAGGAGGGGGAGAAGGAGGAAGCAAGCGACGCCGACCATGGCGAGCCCCGGGAAGCTGAAGACCTCGAGCTCCGAACTGGACCTGGATCGCCCCAACATCGAGGATTACCTCCCTTCCGGATCCTCCATCCACGAGCCTCGCGGCAAGCTCCGCCTGTCCGTACTCCCTCCCTTCCTCTCTCTCTCTCTCTCTCTCTATCTCTCTCGATCGTTGGGTGGTTCAGAAACGATGGACTGCGTGTGCGATTGAGTTCTCGCGGAAGTTCTCCCCGTTTCAGCTACCGGTTCTTCTTTTCCAGTCATTGCACCAGACCGATCGAGATTAATTTCGGTAGCGTTCGTCGCTTTTTCTGATCGCCGGTTTCTTTTGGTTGGCAGGCGCGATTTGCTTGATATCACGCCGACTCTGACCGAGGCTGCCGGTGCTATCATCGATGTAAGTCGCGCTTCACTTGGCTTTGTGTAGGATTCGTTGTAACCGAAAATGTGAGCATCCGCGTTTCGAGGCCGCATTGGTCGACGGCGTTTGATTTGGGAGTTGTCGTGTAATGGTTGGGCCAGGACTCTTTCACGCGGTGTTTCAAGTCGAATCCGCCGGAACCGTGGAACTGGAACATATATCTCTTCCCGCTGTGGTGTTTCGGGGTGTTGGTTCGGTACTTGATCCTGTTCCCAGCGAGGTTAGTCGCTCAAAGTCTGTTAAATTCTATTTGAATGGGGTGCACTGATAGAAATTCACTTCACTGAATCCGTGTGGCTAGTCCAGAAATCTATAACATTTCAAGAAAATGACAAACAGAACGATAGTAATGTGCATTTCTAACTTTTATGTTTCATTTTGATCGACGTTGGCTAGTAATCTTAGCATGTTTTTTTCAAATGAGTTAAATTGCTATGAATCTTGTTCTTTTGAATATAAGTGGCGCATCAGTTCATGAGTACATCATCAAGGATGAAGCAGGGTTTTCGGCTTTAATATATAAAGGAATTGTTTCTTCATACTTGCTCCCACTTATTGTGCATGTCCCATGAAACTTTGCTTTTTAATCTCTCTGTTTAACTTTGGCCTTTTGGATGGTTTTTGTACTTGGCTTTTTCAATAATCATCACAATTTAGGAGTCTTAAAACTGGTATAATGCATAAAAGCATATGAAAAAAGTCCTTTGTTGAATATTAAGTACCTTACATTGAGGGCTTTTCAGTTTTTTGAGTTGGAGATCACAGTTTCTAGCAAATTTATTCAGAAACTGTGTGATGCTGAGACAATTGATGGTCACTGTAGCTGTGGCAATTTTTGTCTATTATTAAGCCTAGTCATTCTATAATGCAGCACTCGAAAGTTCTGGGCCCTTCATTGTCTGAAACTGATTGGTGCTAGGCTCTTACGTGGGAGAAAATGTTTTTTTGCTAGGACCAAATTGTATTTTGGTTGTTCTACTTGTATTTACCATGTTCTTCAACATATTGCCTACTGAAAGGGCCTTTCATGTTGTCCTGCAGCATTATTGTTCATCTTGTTAGTGTGATACCTTTCTTAGGTGATAAGGAAACTGACATGACTAAGTTGATGTTACGTCGCATACGGATGACATCTGGTGCTTTAAGGAACGGGCAGAAGATGAATGGATCTTCTTCTCCTTCTCCTTCTTCTTCCTCTTCTTTCTTATCTTAAGGGGCATGGAAAGATCTACATTGTGCTTTTAAGTTTCCAAAATTGTCATTGTCATTGTCATTATACTTTTGGAAGTCGTCGTAGGGGCCTCTCTTGGTACTGGTTTTGATTTAACGATTTTTGACTGCAGGGTTTTAGTATTGACTATTGGGTGGATAATATTCCTCTCATCGTTTGCCCTTGTTCATTGTATGCTTAAAGGGCATGATGCACTGAGAAAGAAGCTGGAGGTGAAAGCACTTTTGTTAATGATTTTGCTATTTTCACTTACATTTGTGGGTTGTTTAGTCTGTTTATTTTTGTTTGGGGGCTTTTTGCCTTTTGATTTCCTTACTAGGTCAGATTGAGTTCCATTCTTTGAGTGCAAATCTGATTCTACTTTTCCCACTCTTGAGCTTCTTGACCGTTTTCCCTTCTGAGGATTTGGGTTTTATACGCAACAATTTTCTTTATCTTATTTGACTTTATACTTCATTGTTGGGTATCCATATTTCATGTTTCCTTTTGCTTTACAAGCTAACCTTTTGGAAGTATGAGGTACTTCTCTCATTCATACGGACCTTCTTTTTTTCTCTATTTTTTTTTCTTTTATTTGGGGATTATATGCACACACGCTGTGTGCCTTGTTTGGGGGGAGGGGCTTGGAGGGACCGTGTATTGGACACTCATCTTATATCCAATGTGCTTGAAAGGCTTCTGGTGCCCAAATAACCTTTCCTTATGTTCTTCGAAATGATTAAGCTTTCTAACGAGGGTTCTTGTTGCAGTTAGCTATTATATGCTTAAGTTAAAAAGTTATCTGACGCTTTGGTCCTTGCAGAGGTTGCTGGTGGAGTTAATTTGCAGCTTCTTTGTCGCTTCATGGACTGGGGTGGTCAAATACCGTGGGCCACGGCCAAGCATTCGGCCCCAACAGGTAATACAACTAAACAGTTCATGTTTATCTTTTTACTTTTTCCATGCCTTGTGAGTCTTACAATTTTTATCTCATGTAGTGACTTTGTGCATTTTAAATTTAATTTTGTGTGTCGAACAGGTTTTTGTCGCCAACCACACTTCCATGATTGATTTCATCATCTTGGAGCAAATGACTGCCTTTGCTGTTATTATGCAGAAACATCCTGGATGGGTTGGTTAGTAGATTGTAGTATACGCTCAATATATTGTTGGATATCTTTATCTTTCATAGGGCATCAAGAGTTTTACCACCGAGTTTCACATTTTCATTTTTGGTGGGAGAACCCCAAAACATTGCTTTATGTGTGCACTTATAGAATAATAAATAGTAAATCGCACCTTCATCCAACAACTTAAGTTTTTAGAACAATTGGCAGTGGTCCCACAAAATCTCACATGGTATTAGAGCAGGAGGCCATGAGTTTAAATCTTTCCAGGTCCTATTTGCCTCCCAAATTAGATATTTCCACGCTTAGTAATGGGCAAAAAGACCAGACTAAGTATGAGGGGGAGTGATAGAGTAATAAATAGTAAATCATGCCTTCATCTAATAGCTTAAGCTTCCGGAACAGTCGGTAATGGTCCCACAAAATCTCACATGTTCCTTAAAGATGCATTGATTACTCCTTGTAGTCCGCAATTGCTAGAGTGATTATGAACTCTTAATTCTGTTTCTTTCATAGGTCTACTGCAAAGCACTATTTTGGAGAGCGTAGGATGCATCTGGTTTAATCGTAGTGAGGCCAAAGATCGTGGAATCGTGGCAAAAAAGTAAGAGTACAGGTGCAACATAAGTGTTGCTCAATTTGATATACGGTGAATTGCTATGTAAATGTCTTTTAAAATTTTCAGGTTGAGAGATCACGTACAGGGAACCGATAACAACCCTCTTCTCATATTTCCTGAAGGGACTTGTGTGAACAATCACTATACTGTCATGTTCAAAAAGGTACTTTAAATTATTGCTTCCTATGCAGAGAGCCATCACTAAGAATGGAACTGAATGTCCTTGTCCTAAATTGGGCAGTACTCTGGGTCATAATTTCTCTATCTGTCAATATTTGATTGTTTATGGTAAATGTTTCTCCTGTGAAATAGCTCGTTGTTTCAGATTGCATGCTTCTTGTATGTCTTTGATAATTTACTGCTCCAAATTTCGATAAAAAGCTATGTGCAACGACGAGTTTTTAATAGGTTATTTGGTTGAAACTAATTCTTTCTTCATGATACCTAGGGTGCATTTGAGCTTGGATGCACTGTCTGCCCTATCGCAATCAAGTACAATAAGATCTTCGTGGATGCCTTTTGGAACAGCAGGAAGTATGGACTGCCTACAAGGACTTATGTTTTACGGTTTTTACTTATTGGCCATAAATGAATGCCTTGGGAACATTTGTTAAGCATGGCCAATGAGGGAAGTTCCACTTTTGAAAGCACAGATTACATTAATCACAAGAATATGGAATTCGAAACTCCCTTTATGTAGATGCTTAACAAATGCCTCCAGGGCACTCTTCCAAAAAGCCATGTAATTTTATGGGCATAGACTGAATGATTGGCTGATTTTACAGAACACTTATCTTTTTCAGTGGTAACTAACAAAATAGCATAACTTCTTTGCCAAATTTGAGGCAAATAATAATTGGCTGCATCTATGTAGGTAGAAACTGCTCGTCTGAATCAGTGAAATGACTCTCTTCTATATCATATTGGTTCATTAGCAGCAATTGGAGGCTAATGCCCGAGTTACTCTGTATGCAGACAATCTTTCACAAAGCATCTGCTGCAGCTTATGACGTCCTGGGCTGTTGTTTGTGATGTCTGGTACTTGGAACCCCAAACCTTGAAACCCGGTGAGACACCAATTGAGTTTGCAGAGAGGTAATTGTTCACTTTTTATGCACAATAAGCTGCAAGGGTCTTAGGCTAAGTGTAATCTAGTTTCGTATATTGGGTGGCATGATGGGCAACTTTGATGTCGACAACCTTCTCTTTGTACTACTATGTCACTCTTGTACAGGGTCCGGGACATCATATCTGTTCGAGCTGGTTTGAAAAAGGTTCCTTGGGATGGATATCTGAAATACTCCCGCCCTAGCCCCAAGCATAGAGAAGGGAAGTAAGTCAAGTTTAGTCCATTTTCTAAGATCCTGTTTGATTTGGCAATTTGCACCAAACAATGATACTGGAGCATCCCTTCAACTTCCTCCTATTTTGTTTGATGAGGGGTGGGGGGTTTGAGTGTGTGAGCTTTTGCATAGTTACAAGGTAACTGACGAATACATTTGCTCTATTTTGATTTTCTTTCTGCAAACAGGCAACGGAGCTTTGCTGAGTTGGTGCTGCAGCGACTTGAGGAGAAGTGAAGAAGTTTCTGGTAGTACTCCTGCTGTAAAGCATTTGTTAATGCCTTAGATCTGATTACCCGATCAAATACATGCTTCGCTGGTTTTAATGCAGCAGGCATATTTTTTCCAAAGCAAGTTGTTAGATCTTCTCCTTCAGATCATTTGCTAGAGAATAAGTTCTTAGCAAAAGCAGGTCCTCTTAGCTTCTCTTGAAAGGTGCGATGAGTTATGACACGAGTCTGGGCGAGAACTGACCAACTTTGGGAGACCAAATCAGCAGACAAAGGGCATGCGGATCTGTTTATCTTCATTTGAGGGCTATTAGTGTCTACAATTTTGAGACGGCAGGTATGATTTGTCTAGTCATTGGGACATTGACCTGCTGTGGCAAGTGAGAACTAGTGTGGATTACTGCTAACACCCTTTTAACCATGCTTCTTTTTTCGTTCCCTTAGTCATTTGCATGTATGGATGTTCGAGATTGTAATTCTTGACTTTTGCCTGAGATTGAGGTTTTTCATTCGCAAAATGAGTTCTCCCAACAATTTCTTCTTGAAATAGCAAATAGATTAAGCAATCTTCAGTTAGGAGGAAATCAGCGCATGTGGTGGCGGTGATGCCCAGAATCTGCAGGGTGTTTTTACTAAGCGCGGAGGCATTGTGTGGTCTCCGAATTCTTTCTCAATCAAAATCTTACCAGGGAGTCTCGCTGGGTAGGACCCCGATAAAATATTAGGAGGTGCGTGGAGCGCCAACGCATCTATAAGACACCCCATTCAATGATCGACACGTGTCCAATAGGCCCACATTTAAGATTTTTCTAAAATCTGTTTTTCACTCCCATTTTCCCTTCCATAAACACCCTTACGGCCCGCCGCCCCCCCTCTCTCTCTCTCTCTCTCTCCAAGTTCTGCAAAATCTCACTCGCCGCCCCTGATCTCTCTCTTCTAATCTCTGTTCTCTTCTGGTCTGGCTCCTCCCATGGACCCTCCTTAATCCTCCTATATTCCTTTCCCTCTCCATTAATAATCGTTACTAGATCACAGTCTCACACTCCTCCAATCCTTCTCTGTCTTGACCACCAAGCTACTCATGGCGAGAGACTCGACCATGCCTTCTCAATCCCCCATCCCCCGCGGTCTTATCACTAGGAATTACTGCCACGACGCCCTCTTCCGGACGGTACCGCAGTGGCTGAGTCCCTCGGAGGCGCCGTCTCCTTCATCTCTGCCGTTTTCGACGGCCTCTCAATTCCCTTCGATTCGGTGTCGAAAGTGGGTCGAGATTTCAAGTACTCGGCCTCACGGCCGGCGATCGCGGTGGCTTAGCCCGCGGCTCCCTTGTCTCCGGTTGCAGATTCGGGTGCGGAAAAAAAAAAAAACTGATGAAAGTGAGGATCCTATCACCACCGCCACTTGCGCAGACGTCTCAAATTCCCTAAAATGGATGGCTGTTTGTTTTCTTTTGAAAGAGCTCCCCTCTGCGAAGGTCAGTGGCGGGTTCTCTACTAAGGAAAAAAAAGAAGAGGGTAGCGAGAGAAACGGGAGGAGCTCAGTTTTGGGCGATTGACCGAGAAAGGAAAACGTAGAAGTCTGTTTTGTGGGTGGGAGGTTGAAACCAAGAGAAAAACAGAGAATAGGGAGAGAGTTCGAGAAGGGGAGCTCGTGAGTAGAGAGCTTAACCCCCGCCTCCGCCTTGTCGCCGCCACGTCCTCGCTGCCTGTGAACTCCGCGGTTTAGCCTGTGGCTCCCTTGCCGCCGACCCGCAGATGGGCGCGAGGCTGCTTCAACCGCGACTCTGCTGGCGGTTTAGTCGAGGATGGGAAGATGAAGGTGAGGGGTGTTCAAGGAAAAGAAACGGTGAGTGAGAAGAGAAATTCTTAAAATCTGAAACGTGGGCCCTTTTTGTCACGTGGCAATCCTTGAGTGGTCCGACTGAAAGATGCGTTGACGCTCCCAGGCGTACCTAATATTTTCTCGCAGGACCCCGGGCTTTTCCTGCCCAATGTCAGATTCTAAGTATGAATGCTTCCCGAACACGATCGAAGAATTTTGCATCATTTCCAATCACAGATTGTCGAGGGCATTGAAGTTGACCTGTCTCAATTGGCTGGACTTTTCGTTCAAAACATCATTGTCCTCGTCCGGTGCCAGCGGTCCATCTCATAAGCGAATCGAAACCTAATTACGTGAACCCTCTTTTGACTAATGAAGGCTCCACTGACGATGAACTTGTTCTAAACGATAATGATGGTCCCGTCAATGCTCCAATTCGAGGTTGAAATGGGAATTCTCCCGTGATATGCTGCGTACCAAAGCTGGCTCATTGGCGACGTTCCACCCTGTCAAGTCGCCCGTTCGCAGTCTGGACGTCATTTTTCTCCGTAGTTGGCAGGTAAGAAGGAGCGCATCTGGAAACAGCCCCTGCCTATAAAGTGGATGTGCCACATGGGTTTTTTCGAATACGGTGAAATGGAATTGAAAGAGGACGGAGTCCGCTCCCATGTCACTCCGGATTACGAACTAGAGATCTTCTAAGGTTGGAATATATTCGGTTCTCGAAAGCCAAACTCATGCCCTCGCAAAAGCGAGCTTGGAAATTATCGAATCGATCGTGCTTGTTGGTTCGCATAAGTCCGCTTCAGATCACATATAACCAAATAAAAGATTAGAAACTTGGAGAGTTGAAGTAGGCAGGGCTCACTTACAGACTTAGAAGCAGACCTTTGCATTCAATTCAGACCCCACCCCAGCTGGATCTTCAACAGTTTGACGAGCTGTTCCTGTTCTCCATAGAGTGAGAGAGAGTGTAAGAGAGAGAGAGAGAGAGAGAGATGACTCGAGTGTGAAAGCGGCGAATTTCCTCCTCCGCTCTCATAAGTTCCACCCATTCTCAGGTCAACCCCAAAGTCTCCGGTCAACTCTTGCGCATCTTCATCCCCGCCTCTTCTTTTTCTTCTTTGCTGCTTCACCACCATTGCAAGCTTCCCCATTCCATTTTCTCTCCTCTAACATAAACCCAACCCTCATCGATCCTCGCAAAAAGAAGGAACAAATCTTTCTCAGAGAGAAAGAGAGAGAGAGAGAGAGATGGGGTGCATGGCGGTGCTTGTGTGCCTCTCCGTCCTGCTCTGCTCGCTCGCGCCGGCGGCGCACGCCCTCGGATTCAGCTGCACCTCCCAGCCTGAGGCCACTTGCCAGGCGCTGGTCGGCTACATATCCCCCGACACCACCACCCTCAGGTCCATCCAGTCCCTCTTCAGCATCAAGCACCTCCGCTCCCTCCTCGCCGCCAACAACCTCAGCTCCACCACCCCTCCCACCACCACCGTCCCGGCCAATGACACCGTCATCATCCCTTCACTTGCAGGTAACCCCCCCAAAAAAAACGAAAAGAAAACAAATCATAATCGACTCGAGTCGAGTGGACCTCATTTCATATAAACCGTGTTCGAAGGCGCAAACTCTGTTTCTTCACATCGCGCGGCATTAAAAGCTTAAGCTTATGCTCGACTTTGTTGACGGGGACGTACGTGCAGGTGCTCGAACGGTCGGGTATATCGTACCCTGGCCCCGTGTACACAGTCCAGAAGGACGACTTCCTCTACTACATCGCGACGGTTGTGTTCTCGTACCTGGTGGTGCACAAGGACATCCAGCTGGTGAACCACATCGAGAACGCCAACGTCATCGACATCGGGCAAAAGCTGCGGATCCCGCTGCCGTGCAGCTGCGACCAAGTGGACGGGCAGAGAGTGGTGCACTACGCCCACGTGGTGGCAGAGGGAAGCTCTGTGGAGGAGATCGCCAGGAAGTTCGGCGCGCGGAGCAGACCCTGCTGGACCTGAACAGGTTGGCCAGCGCCAACGATCTCATCGCCGACAAGGCTTTGGACGTCCCTCTTAATGGTGATCTCTCTCTCTCTCTCTGTGTCGCGAAAGTTAGTTTTAACGGTTGGTGACCGTTGTTGGTTGGCGGGGTTTGCAAGATAAAATCCTTCTGCTTTTTCCATGGAAGTAAGACTGGCGATTTTGTAACTCTGCGTGAGTAATTGACTCGGATGTGTCGATCATCGTGCAGCTTGTACCTCCGAGATCAGTAACGAATCGCTGGACGCCTCGCTGCTCGTGCGGAGCGGCTCTTACGCCTTCACGGCCAACAACTGCGTGCGGTGCAGCTGTGATTCCGCGAATAACTGGACGTCAGTGTCTATTTTCCGGCCAAATGTTTTCGAGTTATCGGTTCGGTTCCATTTTGTTTCAAGAATCTGCAAAGTCACTGAGACATCACCGTGCTTTGATTTGTTTCGTTGCGGTTCAGATTACAATGCCAGCCTTCTGAGATTGCGGCGTCGAGTGGTTTGACGTGCCCGTCGATGCGGTGCTCGGGTGCCGATAATCTGTCCATCGGCAACGCGATCACGACGTCTTGCAGCATCGCGTCGTGTTCTTATGCCGGTTACACGAGCCAGAACACCATCCTCACGGCCCTCGACACGAAACCCACTTGCCCCGGTACGTGCTCCTTGCTAGCATTTTTCAAGCGAGTAACTTTAAGTCCTCCGATTTGTTTCGAGGCTCCCTCTCCTAGGATTTAGGTTTCTCCAAGAGGCCCTGAGATCAAATGCATAATCTCCATTGGAACGATCGAGACGGTACGTCTGTAAGACGGGTGTCCCCTGCTGCTAACGATTGACGAACTTCGTTTCCTTTCCGTCGACTTTAGCTGATCTATTCCGCTGTTAACTGCCATGACAAATCGATTGAAAAGGTCAGAGACTGGTCGAGCGCGTGTCCTGATGAAGTCCGAGGAGTTTTAATGCCGAGATCCCGCGCATGTTCGCACCTGTTGCAGTGTCGGGCCGAATTGTGTCGAGCGTCACTGATTTTGTTTGCTTTGCTCGCCGCATTCTTCGTCTCCGTACCCCTGAAACTCACTCTCTGTATATATCTGTTGTTGGTCGTTGAACAGCTCCCCCGCCCAGTTCCGGTGGCAACGGCAATAAATATGCGGCGAAGATAGACATGGGAACATTATTCAGTTGGAACTTCCTCGCGACGGCGATGTCGATACTGCTTTCATGCGACGTATTTAGCGACATCTTTCGCGACGTATTTAGCGACATCTTTCACGCACGCTCCGTATACATACATGTATGATGGAGCCTCAATAATTCTCTGGACAGTACACCTCTACAGTTTTGTTCTGCAATTGTGAGGAACAATGATCCTTTCCGAGTTCATTCAGTGCATCCGAATCGAACGTTTTCCCTCAAGAGCCATCTCCTGCATTTTTATGATGGCGCACACGCTTCATGCGACTTGCCATGGACTCGCGAATCTATCATAGAACGATGCGAATGACCCGCATTGATCCTTCACGTAAGAAAGACGCATCGAGACCGATTCTTCTCGTTAAGGATTTGGCGAATCGATGTACCATATCTATTCGAATAAATCATGTGGAAGAACAGCATTAACAATTCATTGACAACCTGAAGGCTTTTAATTTCTTGCGAGTTTCAAAGGTGCGGGAGCTTTATTTTTTTTTCTGAACATGACGCATGAAAGCAATTCTCAGAGGTCCGTCAAAGGGGTGAATCAAGCGGGGTCGAAACTGGCCGATTCAAATCTCATTTAACGCATTTTTGAATTATTTTCATGCAACTCAAATCTAATGATATATGTCTAACTTAACTTTTACCCGGTTCATATCCGATCTAATACATATTCTAAAATTACTTTTCATATTTAAAACAACGTAGGAAAAGTTTACACAAATAATGTAGAAGATAGAGATTGGTTAAATTTAAGTAAATTGTAAATCTATTTACGTCTATTTATGATCTAATTAGCGCTCATATTATGTTTAACTCACTCATGAAGCGTTTTATTAAATATAACTAACATGTATAACGACTCAACCCATCATATATGAGTTAAAAAAATGAATTTATGACTTATTTTGATAGGTATTCTCAAGTATGAGCTGCAAACGAGAAAATATTTACAAAATTTCGTTTTCGTTGTGAAATAGTATTTGAAAGTTTATCAACATGTTTCACGAAATCATCTATTGAGTATCGATTTTCCGTTTCGCGCTCCGAACGCAAGATTCTGCTAGCCTGGGCAGACGTGCTTGTCGTGCCGTCCATCGTCGTCTTACATGATGTGGAAAATTCAACGTCGAATCAGCACAACTTTCATTAATTTCGCAATCAGCAAGTAGGGTTAAGTAGCGTTTGATCTTTTTAAGTTTTTCCGTATCCGTGCAATTTAGTCCCCTTTAATATATTTATTTTGATCAGTCAAATTTTCTAACTTTCTTGATTAGTGTGGGACTGGAATCAATGTGGTAGAAGCCTTAAAACTTATCGAATTACAATTGATTCTTAAAATTTTTAAAAAGTATAATTAAATCTTAAAATTTATCAGAAAGTGCAAATGGGTCACTCAACTTTCAAAAAATACAATCGAGTCCTAAAACTTATTAAATTTGTGAAATAAGTCCTTTCGTAAATTGTATTTTGTAAAAATTTTAGGATTCGATCGCATTTTTTGTGATCAATTTTAAGACTTGATTATACTTTTATAAAAAATTCTAAATTTAATTACACTTTTTCAAAATTTTAGGAGCCAATAATATTTTCATATCCTATGCAATTGGATTTTTCTCATATCTTTATCTTGTGCGATCCCGTCCTTTCTTGAACTTTTGTGCAATAAAAACGCATAAATTACACGAATCAAAGCTATTTCGGTTGGCGACATACTTTTCTCCTCGCTTCCTAATAACCAAAAAATATAATCAATATTATAACAACGATGACAAAGCCAGCCTCGGCGCAGGAGTCCATGGCCGTGGCGGTGCTTACGGTTTCGGCACTCCCTCGAGCGCGTCGCCCACCATTTCGCCGCTTTAGGAGACTCCGCCGCCGTAAGTCTCTCTCTCTCCCCGTCTCTCTCCGGTCTTTTCACCGCGATGCTCCGTGCGAGATTGAGGCTGCTTCTGCTTCTTCTTCTTTCTTGTGCGCGGTGTTGCCCAAGTTGTGTCGTGATTGTCTCGTTTTAGCTGCGGCGAAGTTGTTGCTCATTTCGAGTCGCGCGAGGGGAGTGGTCTGTTTGCTTCATGTCGTGGTCGGAGGTTTTTTTTTTTTAAATTGCGGTTTTGCCTTTCCGGTTTCGATTCCGTCCTCACGCGTTCGTTTTTTTTTTTTTTTCATGTGGCTTGCAGTTGTGTAGTGGAAATTGTTCTTCGTTCTTGCCAACAATATAGTGGTGCGATGTCGGGAGCACAGCTCGCTGGTGCTTCGGTTTCTAGTGGCCCGACGAGTAGGCAGAGCGAATTGAGCGCGGCAATCAGAAGGAAAAGATTACTCGCCCCTGTCCGCGCAAGTGGTGTTTGTAGTTTTCCGGCTTTTGTCGATCGAAAGAGATTCTACGGTTGTGGATGCCGTCTATCTGCGAATCACAGGTGGTCCGTACTGCTTTCTGTCCGTAGTCAGTTGAGTTCAGATTGTGGCATAGGTTTTCCAGATGTTGATGAATACGTGGGTTCTCCGTCTGTGGGGGATGAGCTCCTTCTAAGAGATGATCCTCGTACCAATCAAACTGAGGAAGCCGCGTAAAGTCCTTTACTCCTTGTACTTGATTTTATAGTTTTGGCTAGAAATAGGTGCTGCTGACAGTGCTGGGTGCTGCTTGAAGTGTTGTGCACTTGTGGTATGCATCTTTTGCTTAATTTTTCCTTGGTAATGTCAAAATAAGTCTCAACGCACGGCAAAATGAGGTGAACTCTAATTTGGGTTTTCAAGATGGCATTCTTATTCTTTGTCTTGATTTATGCCAGTGAGTTGACAGCGATTTCTCAAGGTCAATCACATATCACTGATGTGAAAAAAGAGCTTGTGGCACTCTCTCTGCCTGCACTGGCCGGACAAGCTATTGAGCCCTTAGCACAGCTGATGGAGACAGCTTATATTGGTAGATTGGGTATGTAACTTTCTCTTTTATGTGAAATTCATTAACTACCTCGTGTGAAAAAAAATATGCATTGGCGAAGTCTTCTTGTTTTATGTTTGCTGGAAATGTTTTAGAAAATGTTCGTCATCAGATAACGTGCTCGGCACATTTTCGTGGACTTCGAATTTTTGCGTTCTTGAGATGATTACAATCGAATATCAGCAGAAACGATAATCTTTTGTCTTATTATAGTTCTCGTCTCTTTTCCAGTCAGGGATGTAGATTTTACTTCTTAGTTATCCTTGAATATGGAAGCAGAGGTAAAGAAAGGGAAACAAGATCCATACATGGATGAATAAGTCTGGATACTTCCCTCTTTGCTTCTTGTAGCACTTCTTAGCTATGAGTCCAGCCATGTTTTAAACCAATGCATCATGAGTTGGTCCTAAGACCTTATCAAGCAAGAGATTTGGTTTTAAACTTCTTCCATAAATAGCTGATTTGGTAAAGCCTTCTTTTTTTCTTGTTTACCCTACATTTTCACCCATCACCGATTTATTTTCCAATAGAGCCATCCCTCTATGTCATATTCAAATGTCACTGTTGGATCTCAGCTGTTTTGAATTTAGCACCTTTTATTGCAAAAGGCTTTTCCCTCATCCAGGAACAATATGTAGATGCAGTATTTTGCATATAAAATAAGAATTTAGTACGTAGACTTCTTTGAGTTGCTCTTCCGATGGTTTCTCTCCTATTCAAAAGGTCCAATAAGATATGAAAGGTCCTATGCCGCTTTTGATCCATGTGTTATTTCTCTGAAGCTACATTTTTGAATGAAAGAATTTGTTTTCAAGGGGAATGAAATGCAAATGCAATTTTCTGTTGACTCGTGGTGGTAGTTTCCAAATGTGTAAATCTTTCCATCTTGTGCAAGTGTTTTCTCTTGATAATTTGAACGTTAGGTGTTGGCTAATGAATATCACCAAGTGTTGAGTATTTCTCCTTGATTCTATAGTCCTCAATGTCATAAGCTTTCATTAAGGTGTCCGCAATCCTATAAAAAGAGTTGTGATTTTTTTTTTTGGGTAAGTTGAGTTTTGAATTTTTTTACTGTCAAGATATGAATAATTGTCCCTTTCTTTGTTTGATCAAGCTTATGCCATATCAATTTTCAGTGATCCTTATAGGTAACCTTTTGTGGCAATTTTGTTCTTCTTGTGGTCCCCTTCATATTCTAGGTGCTGTGGAGTTGGGCTCAGCTGGTGTTTCCATGTCAATATTTAACATCATATCAAAGCTTTTTAACGTTCCTCTGCTTAGCGTTGCCACTTCTTTTGTGGCTGAGGACTTATCTAAAAATGCAAGTAAAGATTCTGCTTCAGGTGAAGTAAAATTTTGACATGCCACTCCTGCTAGGTTGATCATTACTACGCAACTTGTAGTTTTTTTTTTTTTTTTTTTCTGATGGGATCCTTTTGATGTTCAGATGAGGGAATTCTTGAAAGTAACAATAATCACACCGGCAAACCGTTTACAGTGGCTGAGAGGAAGCAATTATCATCTGTGTCCACGGCTCTGCTATTGGCAGTTGGGATAGGCATTTTTGAGGCCATAGCTTTATACTTTGGATCTGGACAATTTTTAAACTTGATGGGTGTATCATCCGTAAGTTTTATTTACAAGATGTCATATTATGATGGGCCATGCAACACTCTTTGCAATGGCCTGTTATATGTCTTCGCTGAAACATCGTTTACACTTGCCTTTCCATTCGCAAACATTGCTTCGCTATTTAACTTTTGAAGAACCTGTCTCCCAATACATTTGAATTTTGAATCAATTCTTTTATCCATGTGTATGGCTTGTTATTAAGAATTTTAATATAGTTCCTCCAAATTGTTTACAGGCATCACCCATGCGCAGTCCAGCACAACGTATTCTTTCTCTAAGAGCACTTGGAGCCCCTGCAGTGGTGGTGTCCTTGGCACTCCAAGGAATTTTTCGTGGGTTTAAGGATACAAAAACTCCTGTTTTATGTCTAGGCAAGTACTTGTTAAGATTTATGTAATTATTACTTGTTAACTTCTGAAAAGTTGCTTTTCTTTCTTCTTGGTATATTGCACATAATTCTGCTCAAAATTATCACAGTTACATGTTAATTCCTAGGGCTCTTCCTCCCCACATCAAGTAAATTAAAATAGTAATTTTCTGTAACTCTCCAACTTATTGTTGGAGCGTGACTATAAGAAACTCATCATTAGAAGTTCCCCCCAAAAAATGATATTAAGCTTATCATCCTGTGTGATGTTTTCCTTCTCCATCCTAGAAGTATACCACATTTTTCTGAGGTTAGTCCTACTATGGCCATCAACTTTATGATGGCAAAGGGATGGTGCAGTACATGCTAAAAGGAAGATAATCGAGGAAGGCTGCACCACCTTATGAGTGATGCCCAGTTTTTTTCCTAGCTTCTTGTGATTAGGCGCAAACAAAGCAGCTTCAAAACCAGTATTAGTTCCTTAAATTATTTCTAGGGCCCTATTTGTTTATTTTTTAAAAATATGAGATTTTATGTGCATTTTTAGTAAAAGTGGACATCTGATAAATTCACTTCTGTGTCTTTGTTGCTGAGGAAGGTAGAAATTAAAGGTAGACCCCTAATGTAGTCAAGGAGTCATGAGAAGGATCACAATGATCAACTTTATCTCATGAATTCAATGCCTCTATTGATGGATATAGTTCCTTACATGCAGGTATCGGTAATTTAGCAGCAGTTTTCTTGTTTCCGGTACTTATGTATGGCTTTCGACTGGGTGTAGTTGGGGCCGCCCTTTCTACTGTTGTATCACAGTAAGTTCCTTCTGCCGTTTTATAAACCTTTCGTTTGCTGAAGAACGACACTATATGAAGATTCATGTATATGTATCAGGTACCTTGTCGCCTTACTAATGATTTGGTATCTTAGTAAAAGAGTTATTTTATTGCCTCCAAAGGTGGGAGCACTGCAGTTTGGGGGATATATAAAATCTGGCAAGTGTTTGATCTCCTTCAGCATTGTTCATCTCTCTCTCTCTCTCTCTCTTTGGGAAAAAAAGTTGTTCCACACCTTTTTTTTACTGTTAGCGGAGAACTTTTCGCTCCGGCTTCTGAATAAGGGTTTTGCATCAACTGGAGAGTTCACTTGCTCTTTTTCCTTTTAATCATATGCTTCAAGACATAGGATATTATACGATTTCCCTGAATTTTGGGATCGGACAGGTGGTTTTCTTCTTGGAAGAACTCTTGCCGTTCTTACAACCATGACTGTGGGAACATCTATGGCTGCTCGTCAAGGTCCATTAGCAATGGCTGCTCATCAAATATGCATGCAAGTTTGGTTGGCTGTCTCTCTTTTGACAGATGCACTGGCTGCATCTGCCCAGGTGAACAATAATTTCTTCCCTCCATTAGATTGTACTTTCATCTTTCCTGTTTAGTAGTTTACTTAGCCTCTATTCTAAGGATTAACCAAGGCTCTATAATTGTCGTTTGTCTAATCAATCAGTTGCTAGTTTTTATAACCATGTTATTATTCCTTCATAATGAGCTTCTTTCCTGAAATTTCTAGTATATTTATTTTTTATATATGTCTAATTGCATACAGAGAGTGGCAAGAGGGATGTTAGGTGAAAATAAAAGGCACGGACATCAAACAAAGGAAACTTGTGGTGGAATGAAGAAGTGTAGGAGGCAACTAAACAGAAGGAGTGTTTCAAATATCTGCATAAATTTCCTAATGAAGAGAATTTGCAAAAGTTTAGATTGGTGTGAACAAATGCCAAGAAAGCTGTGTGAGAGGCTAGATGCAAAGTTTTCTTAGATATGTACTAAAAACTTGGGAGCAAAGAGGAAGAAAAAGATATCTATAGGCTTGTAAAGATAAGGAACAAGAAAAGTAAAGACTCGACCCAGATTAGATGTATCAAGGATGAAAATCAAAAACTATTAGTAAGAGATGCAGAATTGAAGGAAAAGTGGATGAGTTATTTTAACAAGCTTTTTAATGGGGAGAGCGACAGAAGTAACATGAATTTGGTGGACGTCTCTAACGATTTAAACAGAAAGTCTGTTCGTAGAATTAGAGCGCAGGAAGTTAAGGAGGCATTAAAGAAGATGAAGACTAGTAAAGCCTTGGGACCAAATGGTGTCCCCATTGAAGTGTGGCGATACGTAGGGAATGTGACAATAAGTTAGCTGACTAAACTGTTTAACAAGACTCTCCAAACTAGTAAGATACTTGATGAATGGAGGAAGAGTATGATTGTGCCTATTTTACAAGAAAGAGAGGATATCCAGAACTGTTGCAACTATAGAGGCATTAAGTTTGTGAGCCACATAATGAAATTGTGAGAAAGAGTTATTGAGTATCGTTTGAGAATAGAAACGAAGGTCTCCGTAAATCAATTTGGATTTATGTCAGGAAGATCTACCATAGAGACTATCTTCTTCATATGACAGTTAATGGAGAGATATCGAGAAAAGAATAAGGACCTACATATAGTGTTCATTGATCTCGAGAAGGCATATGATAGGGTTCCAAGAAAAGTTCTATGGTGGGTTTTTGAGAAGAAAAAAGTACCCTTAAAGTATGTAGAGGCAACTAATGATATGTATAATGTTGTTACTATATGTGTGAAGGCTTGTAATGGCACATCAAGTTATTTTTCAATCATAGTAGTGTTACACGAAGGTTCGATTTTGAGTCATTATCTTTTTGCACTAGTTATGGATGAGCTAACAAAAGATATCCAAGATGAGGCGTCGTGATGCATGCTATTCATAGATGATATTGTGCTTATTGATGAGACCATGGCTGAAGTTGGTGCTAAATTAGAATTATGGAAAAACACGTTAGAGTCTAAAGGATTTACATTAAGTCAGAGTAAGACAGAATACATGAAGTATGAGTTCGCTACGACAAAAGGGGGAGATCAAGAATCCGTGGATATGCTTGAACAGAAGGTACCTAAAAAAGATGTTTTTAGATATTTGAGATCAATTTTGCAAAAGAGGGAAGAGATTGATGGGGATGTTAGCCATAGAATCAAAGCAGGTTGGATGAAATGGCGTAGTGCATCAAGGTATTTGTGTGATCGCAAAATCTCTCTTAGGCTAAAAGGAAAATTTTATAGAACAGCAATAAGACCTGCAATGCTATACGGAGCTGAATGTTGGCCAGTACAGAAGCAACTTGAGCAAAAATGTGGGTAGCGGAAATGAGGATGTTAAGGTGAATGTGTGGTCATACAAGGATGGATAAGATAAGAAATGAAGATATTCGACGAAAACTTAGAATAGTACAAATGGCAGAGAAGATGAGACGATATAAATTGGGATGATTTGGACATATTCTCCGTAGATCTCTAGATGCCTCGGTAAGAATAGAAGTTTGTTACTACGACTATGACATGAAAAAAGGAAGAGGCCGACCGAATCCTACTTGGGAGAAGGTAGTAAAATAAGATTTAATGGAATGGAAAATAGATTGATATGTTGTCTGTCTTAGGACGGAGTGGAGGAAAGCTATTGGCATTGTAGAGGGGGAGATTTCTTGTGTTCCAGATTGCCTTGTTTAGTCTTTTCCCTTTATTTTTTTTTTTGGTATGTTTTTGTTTTATTTTAGTATATTTTATGCTTTTCTCTTTGGGTTCATCGACCGCCGACCCCAATTGATTTGAGATAAAAGTGATGTTAATATTGATGTTGATGTTTCGTTCCACCCAACTTGCAGTCAAACTAATTGTGTTTTTACTCGTACTTTATAGGCCCTGATTGCTGGTTCATTATCTAAATCTGACTATAGAACTGTAAGAGAAGTGACAGACTTCGTCTTAAAGGTGAGATTTTATAGCTTGCATCTACCAGAAATACCTTTATTTGGGTGGAATTTTTCAGAACTCTCTTGTAGGATTGAAGTTCACTGGATTGGCTGTTGCTCTATTTTATTTCGCATACAGACACTGACATTCCTACTTTTTCAGATAGGATTATTGACAGGAATCTCCCTAGCTGCAATTCTCCTAATATCTTTTGGGTCTTTAGCAAATATGTTTACCAAGGATGCTGATGTGTTACTTATTGTTAAAACTGGGGTACTGGTATGTATGTTGGATTATGAAGATTCTCTTGACATGAAAATATTCAGGGCCTGACCTCATCTCTCTCTCTCCCCCCCTCTCTCTCCTCTCCCCTCTCCCCACACACTGATCAACAAAAACACAGTTTGCTAGCGCTAGTCAACCAATGAACGCTCTGGCTTACATTTTTGATGGCCTCCACTATGGTGTTTCCGACTTCCAATATGCAGCTTGCTCCATGGTGAGTTGAGAAAGTGTAAGGAAAGAACCTTGCGAGGATGATTTTTACAGGCCTGATGGTTGCCTAACAATGGAATTTTCTCTTTTATAGATGTTGGTGGGGACAATATCTTCGGCATTTTTGCTGTTTGCTCCTAGGATGATTGGTCTTCCTGGGGTTTGGTTGGGCTTGTCTCTCTTTATGGGCTTGCGCACAGCAGCAGGCTATTTCAGGTATACCGTGTCATCCTTTTGCCGGTTTTTAGGTATGATAATACACAACATGTCCATTTTTTTTTTTAACTTAAAATCGCATCAGCATTATGGCACAGGTAGTGCTTTATCTTTGCTCTCTGTGGTCTTCACAATTTAAAAGGGTGTGATAGGCATTGCTATAATGATAAGCCCTGGCATCACATATTAATAATTCTTTGATTCCTTGCATCCAGTTCAGTCTCTCTTACATACATGGTGCATTATTGTTACTACATGTAAACTATTGCATGATAGTTGAATGAAAAATAATTTTTGCAGCATTTCTCTCCTATAGCAGTTGTCTAAGGACATGATTTTCACCAAATTTCAGATTATCAGCAAAGACTGGTCCATGGTGGTTCATGCATGGAGAGATGCAGAAATTTGATGTGAGATTTTCACACAGGTTGCGTTAGTTTGTTGATACAAGCTCATGATGCAATGATTACTAGTGGGTAATTGCTTGTTTATCTTAAGGTCTGTTAATATTTTCCCCCCTAAAACAGCTTCCTACATGGGAAAGAATAACTAATAAAGGAAGTATTCCCATGTTTGAGGCAGTTTCAATGAGCACTCTTAAAGAAGTTTGAGGGGCATTGATCAGCCCCATAAGTCACAAAGGACCGTTAATGGTGGTGATGTGTTGTCTTTGGTGGCAACCGGTCTACTGGTTCCCCCAATTTCCTTTCTAGTTTTCTATTGCTATCTTTGTCCTTTCTATTTTACTGCAGCAATCAACTTGTAACTTTTTTTCCATTTTCTTTGATACTAAAAGTCTTGATAATGATGGAATTAGATTTTTCCACTTCGTCGGAAAAGGCTAATTAATTCTGTCTTGTCGATTCCAGTGAAATGGATATTATCAAGCGATTTAAAAGGGTATGTTTGAAACTTGTAGGTGTAGAAAAAACTTACAAAATGTTAGGGTGATAGCCTAAATGGTGCTGATTCGAGCGAAATATACAGCAGTTTTTTCTCTGCAAATATATAAAGCTAAGTTGTGAAGAAGTCTTGAGATGAGCTTTAGTGTTTGTTCACAGCTGTACATCTTTTGTATATAAGTTGAATGAATACTTGAGATATTTTGAGATTGAATGGTTTATGTCTTCAAATTACTCCAAAATAGGGAATGCTTAATTTTTTCGTTAGACCAAAAAAAAAAAAAATTCAAAGCTCTCTTCAGTCTCATAGTCATCCATTCTTCTTACAGTTTTATTGTTTCGGTCCTCTAGCTAAATGATGTTAACATTTCTGTTAGCTGTTTGTGATGAACAATATTGGGTACTTATAGATGATTATGATTCCAGTGTTTTCTTTGAGAGTGAGGTTATTTGCCCAATTTCCCATGGAAACTATCTAGTTGTATGCCTAATGTCTTTCTAAAGCAATTTGTTCTAACACATGCTCGTTGTCCAGTTGGCTGGTTGAGACTGGGATATTCTTCAGTTATGAGGTGCTTCATTCTATTGATATTCTGATCCAGGATTAGGCTTCATGCTTTTGACATTCCAATCCAGCATATGCATATGAACAGATAATTTTTGGTTTTCTGAAATGCATTTTTTTTAATGTCTTACAATGTATAGCTTTCCTATTTTGGCGTGAAGGCATACTTCCGTGCCTGTGCCAACTTTTGAGTCTCTATTAGGAAAAAAAATCCAGCAACTATTTCTTCATTACCTTGTTTGTTTCCCTTCTACTTCTTGTTTATTCAGAAATGTTTGCTTCAAATCCGTCTTCCTGTTTTTTTGGTGGGTTGAATATTTGTGAATAGCATGATCGTTAATCAAATCTTCGCTGGAATTGCTATAAGCAAGGTTGTATCCCTAAAGCGGGAAGTGGAATTCGGAGATTGACGCATTGGAAATTCAAAGACGATGTCTAATGGCAAAGGTCGAAATGGGCAAACTAAGGACTTTTTACAGATGGATTCTGCAGCTTCAGGATATCATGAGGGATCGATCGTTCCGCCACCTTCAGTTTTATTACTCGTGAGGCAATCCGTGGATTGACTCCCTTTCCATCCGTCACTAGACTGGGGATGATCTGTTGAAATCAATACGGCATATGTGTAATTGAATATTTTGTTTTCTCAGATGGCATAGCCACTCCAATTGTTATGCCCCAACCCCACCTTGGCTATCAGAATGGAGACGCATTGCTTATTCAATTTTCGTCTCTTTTTTCTTTTTCCGGATGTTTAGCTTTCTTGATAAGAAATGATAGGGAATAAGCGTTGCGTGTATTCTTTGCTAATCGTTATTGAAGTAGGGGATAGCTTGGCAAAGCAATCTCTCATTTTCCAGGACATTAGGTTGAGCACTAATTCCTTGATCATCAACTGCTCAGTTCGCATATCAGCGATAGCTTGATCAAGAAAGTCCCCTGGACCGTCAGAAGTTCCAGTTGAATTACGCCTCTCCTTTATCATGTTCCTGAACAAGTCTTTCATTTTCTTATGTTCCTGAGCATCAACGAGTGTAAGAACATTATACATCCAAAGGATGTCTCAAATGGCAGGTCTTTGCTCTTTGTACCTTCGGGAAATTATGGCACTCAGTACCCGGTATGTTCAGGGGAAATGGGAAAATGTTCAGTCTAGACTCAACTAATTTCTCCCCGATTTTCTCTAGCGATTTGGCAAAATTGCAGCCATACATGAACTTTGTACTCAACTTGAAAATCATCTGCAATATTCGTGTACTTTTGTTATCAACTGAGGCACATGTACATATTTTGCGTCACTTGTAAGGAGAGTTTGAAGCATTCTCTGAGTTTACTGACGCAGAATGAGTTGTGGACTTGTATGGACTCCCGGTTTGTGCTCGGTGTTCTGCCAAGCATGTCTTCCATCTGAGTAAGCAGGCTCTGCCTTTGGTCTTTCGGTACCGAAATGGTTCACTGTTATGCTTCTCAGGTACTTGGGAAACGCTAGCTTGGAGAATGTGTCCATGTACCAAAGCTCAACCAGTCTTGCTTCTTGTTGAATTGAGGATCAGTGGACACGACGACATGCTGCCCTGCCAAGTTTGTTCGGGAAATGGGTCCATATCTGCAAAGACAAGTTCGGTTAGAATCATTCTCCAACGGGTAAACACACGGTACAGGTAATCCAGTTTGGAGTACGTTACCTTCGAACTCTTTCTTTGATGAATGAACGAAGACCGGACGAGTAGCTGGGACGAATCAACTGAAGGGTCTCTCCAATCAGAGGCAAGCCCTTGTTGCCTGGACCTGGTTTCTAGTTGTCGCGGCGGTCCTTATGCATCTTCCGATCAATCTTGGATAGCATGTAATAACCAAAGCTCCAACGCACAGAACATGAATCCACATCCTTACAGCTTTTATTTTCCCCCAGCGAAGGTGGCTCGGAAGTTGGGCAGAACTAGCAAAGTGTTGCAGCAGCTTATTAGCAACCATTTATAGAAGGGGTTAATACCACGAAAAACTATAAATTGGAACACCTGTGATAAATTTATCCCAAATTAAATTAATTTCTTTGACCACACGGAACTTCAAAATGATACATGTATGACAAATTTATCTCAAATTAATTTTTCTCACCCCGGAAACCTCCAAATTGGCATATATGACAAATTTATACTCCATTAGTTTTTGTTAAATTGGGTTGATATCGAAAAACTCCAAATCGGTACACCTGTGTAAATGGAGGGTAAAAATCTCAAATTACCCATCAAATGTCATGTGTCATTTAATTAAGAAATTTGATGGTAATAATTAATATAAATTAATGAAAAGTAAATTTTTCATTGGTGTACCGATTTGTGATTTTTGATGGTCAAAAAATTAGTTTATGACAAATTTATCATGTGCATGCCAGTTTGAGATTTTTTTGTGATATTAACCCTTATAGAAGGTCGATATGAATTCATATCCGGTTAGAATGATATGATATTTAAAATCCATTTATTCCACGAAAAATAAATGATTTGAATTTTTTAAAAATGATCGCTTATATCATTGGAAAAATGAATAGATGGAAAATAATTTCATCACTTATGAAATGTTTAGAAACAAGTTTTTATCGGTAATGAAAATATTTTGGATTGACTAATTATTTCGATGCAATACATGCAATCATTTTCATGAAAATAATTTTCAAATTACCCATTTTTCGCGAAATAAACGAGGCATTGTATTGGGAAATTTTCCCCCTTTCCGGAGGGGATAATGCTGAGGTGTTCAGCACCGATTGAGAACGGGCTGATCCCCAACAGAACTAGTTCAAGGAATTAATACAATTGTAACAGATTTAGAAATTTTGATAATTCAAACTACACCCACCCCAAACACCCCCCCCCACCCCGCCCGGGCGCTGACCGTTTAGGTTAGGGCGAGTTACTTATCGGACACACGCCAAGAATTTCCGTGCAGGGTTAACGACGTGAGTAGCCATCTAAAATGGTCGTATGTGTGCTTGGTACCCATCTAGAATGGGGGACCTTACAAGGCGGCAATGTACGTGCATGAGTAGCCCAATGCTCATCTGTAGCCTTTTGCTGAAAATCCGAAGTCGTCGAGTACTTATTGCCGACCAGTAATTGCCTTAGTCAACATATGAAGTGCTACTCGAAATCGAAATTAGCTCCGACATGCATTTACATTTTGGAGCAGGGGCAATTTCTTAGCAGAAATAGAAAGCTCAAAGAACTTTAAAATGCAAGAAATCAGGGTTTCAAGTCACATAACCGAAGGAAACGAGAAGACGCGTCTTTTGTAGTCCGAAAACACCGATAATTAGGGCTGTGCAAACTGGACCGGATCGGCCCCCGACTGGCCCAAGATAGGACCAAACTAGCCACGTTGATCCGGTCCTTGAGGGGGGCGGTCTGGTCCTTGGTCTCAATAAATGGGATCGATGACTGAGCGGTCCGGTCCCTGGTAATCATTCGGACCGGACCGTCAGAATATATATAATTATGTGTGTGTATATATATAATTAAAAAAAAGAATGAGAAATGTTAGCACAACTCTATTCCTGAAGATACTGCTAAAGAAAATAAACAACTAGTTTGGGCTCTCTTTGCCTCATCCACTTATCATTTAGTTATGGTAATACTTTTTTCTTTCAGCCCCTTCGCCATTTTTTTATTCGTTTCTTCCTCATTTTTTTCTCCTGATGTGGTGTTGTGGACCTTAGTTATGTTGACATTGACACTTATGTGCAAAAGTATTGCCCAGGTTGGCGAAAATTAATGATCGATTTGAGATTTTTTGTTATCCATGTTCTATAAGAAGCTAGTATTAGCGATCTCACTAGGATCGAACCAGGACCGAACCGGCTCGTCGGTCCCGGTCCAATCCTTAGTCCCAAAAATTTGGGGACCAGGGCTACTGGTTCTGTCCCCGGTTCCATGCTAGGACTAGACCGGCCCGGACCATACACACCCCTACCGATAATATCAAGTCCCCAGAAATTTTTTTTTTTTTCCAAAGTAGTGGCGTTCGCGCGCGAGGAAGTGATATCTGTTCGGACTCGAAGATATATGCCCGTTACTATGTCACGTCCAACTCAACTTCACAAAGGACGGACCATATTTTCCTATTTGGCCACACAAAGCCAGTGTTCTCAGTACTTGCTCGATTTGAATTCCCCAACTCAATACCTTGTTGGCTGGGAAAGACGAGAGATACTCCACTTTCATAATTCGTCTTATCCAACTATTGTCCCACAAAAATACAACTACAGCAAGGGGATCATGAGCAAATGACTAGTTTAATGTCTGGATGAGAGCAACGTTTATTCGAAATCCTCCTTGGAGAAAAAGGGAATATACTTACTTCCATCAAACAGATAATATGCGGCTACGTAAGCGGATTTTGCTCACAAAACCCTTCATTTGCAGATGCTAATCGCAAAACATATGATTTATGCAGCGTCAGCCTAAAAAGAATTGACACAGGAGCAACGTCAAGAACCAAAACATACAAGAATGGCACAAGGACTATGGTCAGAAGTATTAATCAGCCGCCACAAGGAGGTTCTAACAGTTAATCCAGCTTAGCAATGACGGCATCCACAACCTCCTGGGTTGTGCTGTCTCCTCCGAGATCTTTTGTCCGGACTTTACCCTCTGAGATAACTCGTTTTACTGCAGTCTCGAGTCGATCGGCAAAGGATGGAAATTGCAAGTGCCGCAACATCATAGCAGAGGAGAGAAGCAAGGCCACTGGATTTGCCTTCTTCTGCTCCACCATCTTTTCGTCCCCAACATTTCCTGCTGAAGCACCTTGTTCAAAAACAGCAGTATCTGCCCCCACATTACCTGGACCATTGAAGAGTTAACATTTGATGAGACATCCGGAGCAATTGCATGACAAGGCAATTCAGAGAACTCCCATAAATCGACTTAATCCCATGAATCTAATTCCACATATCACCCCCAGGAAAGGAAAATTTTCAAAAAAAGAAAGGGCTAATTAACGATACCTCCTGGCATAACACCTGTTCCTCCGGCAATACCAGCCGCTGTATTGGCTACCAAATTGCCATAAAGATTTGGAGTCACCTATTTATTAAGAAAGAGGAAAACTTACAATATTTGAATAGAACATGAAAGAAATACAGTACAATATCAGAGCCACACTAGAAAAACGTGGTGATTAGAACTCTAGACAGCTTCCTGAAGACTTAAAGTGCATGAACCCAAAGAGGAAGAGAAGTGAAAACAACAACTGAAACATACCATCACGTCAAATTGCTCAGGCTTTGAAACAAGTTGCATGCAGCAATTATCAACTATGACCTCGTTGTATTTGATGCTGGGATATTTCGTTGCAACCTCCCGACAAGATTCTAAAAATAAGCCATCAGCAAGTTTCATGATGTTGGCTTTGTGGACAGCAGTCACCTTCTTTCTGTTGTTTAAGTATGCATATTCAAATGCATATTTTGCAATGCGTTCCGAACAGAACTTTGTAATCACCTAGCAAATCGTGTTATGAGCAACGGAGGCCACAAAATTTCTTAACTCAATGCACACGCACACACAGACAGAGAGATGGCAGAGGGATGATCTGACTCAAAAACATGTAGTATTTGATGGGCGCTGCGATAAGAGATTGAATTTCAAGTAATTGAAAAGTACAATTGAGAGAGCTGTGCTTAGTTACACTAAACACAATGGCAAGATATGTAGAAGCAGACCAATCGATAAAGCTTTAAAGTTGTATATGTCTAGAAAACTCCTCTCATCAATGCATTAAACTATTGCTGGCTAAAATCCTTCTCATTGTTAAAAGAACAACATTGAGGCACGTTACGCATAATCATCTGCTCATGAAGGTCTTATCTGAGTAACACTAAATCTCTGAACTCCAGCCAGCCAGACCTGACGGCTCTCACAACACTTGGGGAGTACGCAACTCCGAACTCTCAACTTATGTACCCACAATTCTGCAGTGACAACCTAGTTAATTCCTCAGAAGAAGTATAGTTCTCAATCCACAGTCAGCATTTTCCACAAGCCCTTGAGAGTTGGTAAAACTTTCTGCCAAGTTTCACATGCAAATCCATCAACATATGAACACATCTCCATTCTAAGAGAGCAAACTAGCCATAGAAAAATTGTCACTTAAAACGTCACTCACCAACCAAAGTATATTATAATGGTTAAAACTGTTGGAGTTTTTAAATATTTCGGGAACCCTTGTTTCTCACACCAAACACACCCACGTGAGCTTAGGGAAATCGAAGTATGAACTAACGACGTGAAACTCTTGTGCACGGAATGCGAGGGTTCAGGGTCAGCACCCCCCGACACAAAGGTCCGGCTACCCGTCAGCTAGCGAGGATTCCGCTCCTCGGTGAGCAGACGGTTGGCCGAGGCCTTAGGAGCAGCGCCCCCGAAACAACATCGAGTTTATGCTTGTGTTTAATAGACCATTTTATTGTGGGATCAAAAAGATTTCGAATAGACTAGGATTTTAAGCCTATTATTTTTAAGTCATATGAGAAACCATTGTAACGAGCGAAAAAAAAAATAGTGAAATTCTTTTGCATGACGTAACCCTATTCTAAGATGAACCGAGTAATCTCGTGTGTAATCAATTTTTTATCTTCTGTATGACTGCATTGATATTCAATTTCGGATAAATCCCATCAATATCAACAAAACCCAAGCCAACTATTAAATCGACTAGTCCGCAAGCTAAACAAGCAAGAACAACACTATTCACATAAGCCGAAAACAAAGAACAACTTTGCCCGTACCTTCAGGCTCTCCACGACGCCGGGAACAACCTCATGCTCGAGCCCGGAGTACTCGCCCTCCGTGTTCTCCCTGATCACCACGATATCTACCCCCTCGTGCCGCGTCGGCAACCCGGGCAAGTTAAAGCAATTCACGAGCGAAGCGTACAAGTCGAGCTCCTTCCTCAGCTGCACGTTCAGCGAGCTGACTCCGCCGCCGACCGGAGTCCTCAACCCCCCCTTCAGGCACACCTTGTTCTTGCGTATCGACTCTATCACCTCCTCGGGCACGCGCTTCATGTCGCCGTGTACCTCGTAGGTGTCGAAGTATACCGGCGCGTGCATCGCCGACATGACCTGCTCGACCGCGTTGGTGACCAGGGCCCAATTCCGTCGCCGGGGATCAGGGTCACGGCGCGCGGAGCCCGTCGCCGGGGCGGGGCATGTAGGTGACGGTCCGGGCGGGCTGTGAGGGCGGGAACAGGCGGGTGGCGCTCGCGGTGGAAGAGTCGGAGAGGCGTTTGAGGATAGGTAGGGTCAGGGCTCGACGAGCCATGACGGAGTGATCGTCGGTGGTTGAGTCGAGCGTGGTCAGGTACGGCTTTCGAGCAAAGAACATGAACAGCAGAAAGAGATAGAGAGAGGGGCGGGTAAGCAACTCGCGCGCGTGGGAAAGCGAAAGCGCGTGCAGTGAAATAATATTTCTTCCGGAAGTATCTTTTCCTCTTTTTTTTTTTTTTTGTTTTTTTTGGTTTTTGGGGCCCATCAAAACGATTGACATCTTTTTATGGGTCCAAAAAAACGCTTTTGTTACGCATTAAACCTTGCTTGAAAACGAGAGCACAAAGTGCTATTATTATTATTTTAAATAAAAGGTATGAAATGAACCACAACATTCTGAAAAATGACCTCATCCTTACATGGCATTCACGAACATTTTTCCATCCTTTACTTTTTATTATTTTTTCTTTTTCTTCCATTTATTGTGGCTGGCAAAAAGCGTGGCTCTCAACTAAGGCGACTCAGCTTAACCCCCTCTATGGATGACCATTGCTGAGATCCGCTAATGACGAAAAGGAAGGGTTAAAAAAAAGAAAAACGAAAGAAAAAATGATTGTATTTTAATTGGATAAATATGAAAAAAAATAGACTAACATTAAAAAAAAAAAATGAAAATGCCTTTAATCGGCAGAGAGGACATGTCTTTCCTTGTGATTGAGTTTTATTAGCTGTTAAGTCTTTATTTAAATAAGATCTAATTTCATGATCTTAAACTCTAAAAGTATTTGGAATTTTCTTTTTTCCATTTTAATACAAATTTTTTAAAAAAGGAAGCGCTTGAATGGAGGAAAATCGCGCTTTTCGTCACCAACAAAGGAGGAGCGTATGAACGGGTAAAAACGATGTCGTTCGAGAATGGTCGGCCCGGGATTCCTGTGGTTAAATGTGTGGGATGAGCCTCCGAGGAGTGTCAATGCCTGAAAATGGAGACGGGCGTTCGGGTTTGCGAACCGGTACTGGGTGTTGCGCACGGCAAGAGCATCCCCAATGAGAAGGTTCTCATTGTTCTCGCCGGTTCCACTCTCTCTCTCTCTCTCTCTCTCTCTTGATCTGGGCAAATTACAGGACGATTCGATGACGTAAACCCAGAGGTACTGGATTCTAGGTTTTCCTCTGATGAGCGATTGGTCTGTCTGTGCTCGCAATGGATTGAAAAAAGATCCTTGATGTTTGGCTTTTTGATTCGCATTTTGCTGACTTCCGGCGTTGATTATGGCTGTGCTTATTTACTGTTGGCCTCTGAATTGATACTTGGGTCTTTGGCTGGTCCGGAATATTGGGGGGGACTGTACCCTTCTAGGAAAACGGACACGCTTCCGGAGTATGCATTGCCATCGACACGGCATCAGAGTCAGGCGCGAAGAGAGGAGTGGCAGGGAGAGCTGTTTCTTCAGGTGACCGGATATGGGAAAAACAAAAAAGAAACTCTTAAAAATACCTGGGAATCAAATAATCTGAGAAAAGAAAAAGCGAAGGTTATGGAGGTCCCCCCTTCTGCCAGTTCCATTCAATATGAAAGTCTGTTCAGTTGAGGTTTGTCTTGTCATTCCCGTTGGGATTGAGGTTTAATCATAAAGATTTGAGTGTTGGAATTTTATGGGATCCATAAATACGCGTCGTTTTTTATGTTACGTCATGTCTTGTGTATTACTCCTGCACCTGGGATCCTTCTTTCATATTTCATCGATACATTAACATAGGACGAGGGCGAAATGTTTGGTGGAACAACGCTTTAAGCGACATAGTGGATTGATCTGCCTAAAAGCCAAATAAGCTACTTAGAGTTATCAACACAACAATTTATTGATTAAACAAAAGATTTTAAATATTAAAGTGGACGTTGGTATATATATAGGTAAAATCAGGCCTGGAAGATGAAAATGAAAGAGTATGTGAAATTTGGACAAGTTGCTTCGATCCATTCCTTTCACTTTAACGGATTGCGAATAAACTCTCGCTGTCTACGATCTTCTTCAATTATCTTTCATTGCTACCATTAACCGATAGCGCGCAAGATGAACGATGGAACGTACGTTGTAGTTTCACCACGTAGCCGAGCGATTATACTTCGCAACTTACAATAAGCCTTAGTCCAGTTTCAAACAATTTATTAGACTAAAGCATAAGATTATAGTAGCGTAAAATCGAGCCTGAAAAGCTTATAATGACTTTGGATAAACGTCGTCTCGTACGGTGGGTATAAACTCTAGCACTTGATCTTTTATCCATCCTAGTTTCATGCCTATAATTACCCATAGCAATAAGTGGCTGAACGTAGTTCACCCTCAAGTGGATTATCTACGCAATACAAGCCATAGAGTTTCAGATAATTTCATTATGATAAAACATAGATTAAGAACGGTATAAAATCGCGCTGGAAAAATGAAATGGGAAACGAGGAAAAGGAGGAAAATGAAAAATGAAAGAAAAGGTCCACAAAACCAGTATAAATGTATAATAAAGGTCCCATAAAATGAAAAGAAAAGGACAATCGAGTTTCGCGTAAACCGTATGTCTCGCTCCCTATACTTTCTGACTTTTTATACGGTGCGATAATTGGTGGAGAATAATCTACGCTCACGTAGTTGCCTACCTGGACATACGGATCTTCATAATATTTCAATGTCGTAACATATAAATATGCAGGAAGTGGAACGGTAGCTTCCACGACAGTGATTATTAACTTCGCCAAATAGCTAGAAGTTTCAAACCAATTTATTAGACTTAACATAAGCTTAGACCAGGGTAAAACTGGCTGAAAAGCTTATGACTTGTGGATATCCCATTTAGCAGAGTAAGTCGCTTCGCTACGCGTGAATCCTTACTTTCTCGCTCTGCACATATCTACCATCGCCACGCTCTTCCCATAATTTCATGTACAATTAACATGAGCCAAAGTGGAACGTTAGTTCACCACGTGCATTATTTACGCATAACGCCTAGAGTTTCCAAGACCAATTATCATCAGAATAAAACATAAGATTAAGAGCGCCTTAAATCGGGCTGAAAGCATGACTTCGTAATCGGCATCAAGTTTTCGCTTCCACGGTGGATAACTCTGCCCACTGATCTGCCCACACTCATATGTTCATGTACATTAACTAGGAAAGTGCGAACGGGCCTATGATCACCAGATGAGATTTATCTACGCAATAGCTAGAGTCTTCCAGACAATTTAATAGATAAAGATCAGATAAACGAGGTCGCTAAAATCCGGCCCCCTGAAAGCGTTATATGACGTATGGATAAGTAGTTACTGCTACGATACATCGATAGACGAATCACTCCTGCCCCACGATCTTCTTCATAATTCATGCTAACATTAATCATATTCCAAGCCTGGTCCCGAACGTCCCCCCTAGCTCCACCGATGTCGGATTATCTAAGCCAAATAGCCCCAAATGATTTCTAGAGAATCTTATTAGATAAACATAAAGAATTAAGGAGGGCCTAAAATCGG
>JAGVVM010005175.1:0-31941 GCA_019149425.1 Psidium friedrichsthalianum
TGTCATATGGAGTGATCCGATTGTTCTGGATCACCTCCGACTGCGCCCAGAGGGCTTTCTTTTTCTCTCTGCTATAATTGTTGTCAACTGCTTGTCGTTTATCAACATTAGGGTGGTGGTCCCTTCGGCATGACTCCTCTCATAATCAGCAAGTAAAAGGATTTTTACTTGCAATCCCCCTCAGTTTTGCTTCACCGTATCAAATACTCATGCAGCTTTCATTCTCGATGTATCTTCATCAGTTCGTACTCATAATCGCAACCTTCACCGATATCTTAGGAGGCCGATTCAGACAGAGCTTACTGATCCGAAGCTTCAACCCTTCAGTTTCAATCTACACTCAGACAGTTGTGTCACTGTTTCCACAGCATTGTCCGTAAACAAATCCAAACTGGATGAGACGCAACAGAGGGAGAATATCACTAAGACGGATCCATGATTGTCATGTATTAAGCCCCTGCAGCTACTACCTAGTTCACTACAGGCATCGCCTCCCATGTTACATTCTTCTGTGGCCAAGAGACTCTGGATACATATTGACAAGTCTAATTTTATGACCAATGACATGGTGAGAGCCTATTGAAATAATGGAAAGAATATAGAACTTCAAAAACCAGGCGCCTCTTTTGAGAAGACTCGGATCTCAATCTATTCATTCATCTTTTGGATCGGCCTCCAAAGTTGTTTTCTGTTTCGTCCACTTGATATACGGCCTCCTCGGAGTGTGGAGGACCTCCATTCTCTAGAATGGTAATTCACCATTTGCAGATACGGTCCTTTCCTACAACATGTGTCGAGGTTTTAGGTACTTCTACTGAAGGTACCGATAACAGTCGCTGAGCCCATCATATAAACTTTTGCATCATGACAAGAGCGGCTCCACCAGGATACATCGCCCAAAGCAGAGTGGCACCATATGGAGAACAACCTAAAAAAGGGGAAAGAAAGAAATCAGATCGAAACTGTGCAAAAGTAATTTTTGAGACAGTAGGGTGGATGAATACTAGTGTGCAGTATCCTCGATAAATGCTCGGCAGAGAAAGAAAAAGGATAGATTCGTTCTCTTCAGTATCTGAGTTGCATTATATCTTATATAGAGATTGGCCACTTCTCGCAATCCCTTATTAATCTGAGCAATGATAAGCCTCAAGCCATCGGGCAACAAGGGGTAGTTCGTTCATTGCAGCAGATACGCCTGCACAACCACCATAGTCGAGAAGTTAGCACAGGCAACAAACCACGGAATACCTCTACTACAAATATTAGTGTGCATTCTTCAATATATCTCCCTCCTCAAAAAACACCCGCCATTGACAAACACAGCAAGAGGTGGATGTTCCATCGATGAGATGAGGGGGGAGTGACATCCTCTTGACTTCTTCTGTGCACTGTTGGCTGAAAAAACAGCAGGTAGAGTAAAACGATGTGAATCAGACCAACTGGGTCAAAAACTAAGATGGGAACACCGCTTAATATATTCATTATATCTCCAGTAATAACATATAAGTACAATTAAACGTGTGTTTTACAAACTTGTACGCATCCACGCACCTGAAATTTTCAACTGCGGTGCTCATATTTTTTGAGAAAAGATTAAACCGCCCTGCATAGCAGACAAAGTCAAACTTGTGCATGAAGCTAGTGAAAGCCAATAGCAGCAGGAAACAAAATGTATGTTTACTCTTCAAAAAGTGATGGAAGCAAGCCTCGAAAGTCGAGCCCGACCAGCCAAGGCCCATAGCACAGTACTTGCGCAAAAGTAAACTCATGATCAACTCAGGAGGCAATGAGAATTTGACTATCTGTACAAGATCATCAAGACAGCAGAGAACTACAATTGCCATTCATGAGCATTTTAGCGTTGCTTTCCAGGCAAAGAACAAGATATGTAGGAGAATTATCAACAAAAAAAAAAAAGAATTGCCAGACCATGCATGCAGAACCAACTATCGTATATCTCACCATGCATTGATCCAATATATTCGATAAGGACCCTCCTTCAGTTTTTTGGGTAGCATGACTTTCAGAGTTTTGAGATGTGAGGTAATCTGATGCTTGCCCAGTTAAAAAGGAGCCACCGTCATAGTTTTCTTCACTTCCTGACGTATCGTCAGCAAATATGGCCCGATATTGATTAACTACATCAAAAAGATGCATCCTGTGACAGTTTATCATCCCTTTCAAGTACTCATAAGGGCTCCTCTGGTCCAAGTCCTCGAGAATTCCAGTAAGCAAGCCTCCCTACATCGTAAGAACTGAAATACCAGATACAGAGAGAAGGAGATATAAGCAAATTATCCGCCATGCAAACGGAATTGATAGAACCACTACATTTCATCTGCTGAGTTTGACCAATAGTAACGCATGCCCCTTGCGAAGCTTTAGACCTCATGAAAAATCTAAATGCAATATGAAGTGATCTTCTTCTCATAATAAATGCAGAACAAGTTTTACCTGCAGCCGCATTTCATATTCGCTAAAACTCCTATTCGGGCGTAGATATCCAATAATTCGGAGGCATTCAGGTAACTGTCGAGGAAATGGGCAAAGTCAAGTTCAGAATGTTAAATCCATACATTGATATCCAGGTGAAGCAAGATATACTCAATACCAATAGGCAAGGTTACCTGAATATTTGACTTGAGTTTCAGAAGGAGCTGAGAAAGAAGAGACTGAGTGGTTTGCTTAACCTCAGCTGCCAATGATTGAATCACAGGTAATCTTGGGCAGAACGCAAAGCCCCAGCAAGCCAATTAGATAAAGACGAGACCCAAGCAATAACTCACGGTATAGTGATCAGAGAAACTCACTTGGGGTGCATTGTCGAAAGTTTGCAGATGAATGCTTCTAAATCAAGAGCTTCATCGTAGTTTCCGTTCCTTATACATCTGCAGCATGTTTGGGAGTCAGTGGCTATCAAAGATTAATTAGTCAAGGGGCAAGGTATAACATTTTCTCAGGACAAGCCACTCAAGCGCCAGTCATTTTCTGTTTGGGGACAGGATGAAAAATTGAGAGGAAAGTTTTGGAACAATTAAACTTTTGTGAGAAGGAGAAAAATATAAAATAGAGGTATTTTCTTTGCATTTCTTCTCTCATGGTGCTTCCCAGCATATTGTTAATGTTACTGAATCAGCATCCACTTTCCTTAGAAAATTCATAATTGCTACCTTCCAATCACAGGCCATGCAAAGGAAGAGCTTCGAAGCTACCCACAGAAGGCAAGGCTAAATTGCTTTAGATTGTTAATTTGTTGCATACTCCACAACTACTCCCCATTCCAAAAGGTTGAACTGGAGTTAATTATGCCAGACTGACTGCTCTTGAGAAACGAGCAATTCTCTGTTGGTCTAAGCTATCCAGCAAATTTCTTGACAATAATCTAGGATAGCATCCTACTATGCGGTAGTCTCCAGTCAAACCTTCTAGACTCCAACTTAGATGCTTCATTATTCTAATCAGATCAATCATGTTTATTTTTTCAAATGCCTATTGCCAGATACCCAATTGATGTAAGATCCATAAATGTAGTGCATTTCCTTCACAAATAGGTTCAAAATTCCTTTTTTCCTTTCTGACCACCAGGTTCAAAATTCTTTGATCTCCATATCAATCAACCGGATCAAACTGAAACAGCATGCGGACTACTCTAAAGGACCTTCAATCCACCATACATTTTAAGTGATTCGCCAAATGCCTCATGAGACATATGATGGGATCAAACGAATGAGCAACATATGAATTCGGCAAACACATACGTGTCCATGAGTTGAGGAATTTCGAGTAAGTCAAGCAATGTACTGTGATTGGCAAGCAAAGTCTGATTCATCTTCCTCTTCTCCAAAATTTCTTCACCAGATTCAACAAATGCAGTGCACCCAGATGTGAGCTTTGGTATCTCACTTATCTGCAAACAGATAAAACACCATCATCCCAACGACCATTACCATACTGGTCGAAACTCAAGTTTCTCATTCGAATCAACAAGAAGGTTCACTTCTGATGCAAGCAAGTATCCACGAACGGATTGGCAGAAGTAAGAGGAGTAAGCAGCAGGTTTCAGTCTTCAAAATGCGTACTAAAGTACATAAAGCACGATTTTGCACTCAATGCTAAATTAAAGAAGAAAGCGAGAATTACGAGAGACTCGGATGCTTATCGATAGAAGAAACTTCTTCCCGGATCGCGAGCAACGCGTCGGCGGCCGCAATGAAGGCTCTGTAATTACCGACGGCACTTCTTGCATTTGTCTCTGATTCTCTCTGCATCCACTCGGAGCAGCTCCGGTTCCTACAATTCGAGCACACAACGAATCAACGCTTATGCGCATAAAACGATCACATTCAGCGCAGACGAGTCGGAGATTCTCGAGACTGCACCTTGTGGAGGCGGTCGAGAGTGAAGGAGAGGAGTTCGGAGACGTACGGCTGCTGAGCCGCGGGGCGAGAGGAAGTAAGAGGCTCGCCACCGTCTCCGTCTCCTCTCCATTGTCCGGCTCCATTCTCTCTGGTTTCCTCGTAATTTAGGAGGAATCGAGATTGAAAGATGCGGTACGGAATTGAGGGAGGTCTTCAATCACGGCTTTGAGTTCGACATGGGAGGTTCTTCAACGGATCTAGCGAGTGAGGATGTCGATCCAGCGGTTGACTGAACCAGCTCCGGTTCGCGCTTTCATTGACAATGGATCTGAAGCTCCCTCCGTCATGAAAGGTTTTAGCTGTTCGTTGCCTTCTGGTTTTGGTCGCCATGGTTGAGGCTTGAAGGAGCGAGACGAGCTCTCGTTTATGGGCCGCATGAACAAATTCATGGGCCTCTCCCGACGACCCTCGCATGGGCTTAAACTTGGGCTTTGGCCCAACACATAGGCCCATTAAGGCCTGTCGATGCTTTTTCAAGTTTTCCTTTTGGTCAGAATGCTTGTTTAAGTTGTCAAGCTTGTTTTTGAATGTTTATATAAAGATGGTAATTAAATTATGCACGATCACCTTCGACCTATATAGCCATTCGTAGTTATGCACGTTCTATCTTAATTTTCATATAAAGTGTGGTGACGTACAAGAAATTGTAATTTTTTTTTTTCCTAGACATCTCTCTGGTCCCAATTACGAGACAGAGAAGCAACTTCTTCTCTTTTCAACATGGTAATCATTGGAACAATCAGAAACACATTCATCAAAATGTTGCACTTTATATACAGCCCGTTTATAATCAGCACATACAGAAAAAAAAAATTACATATCTCGCTCATATTGGCAAAAGAAGCTGGAAACCATAAAATCAATATACGTAATTACAGAGATGATCCAACCCCCCCAAAGGGAACTCCAACCCTATGCATCACATCCTTCTGTTTGATTACAACCCGTCAAAAATAAAGAAAAGAGAGGACATGGAGGAGCAACAAGGTACAGAAGTAGGCAGGAAGAGAAGATTTAGAAGCAGCATTTGAGGCGTACAAGTAGTAGAAAGGAGAGGAGCTATTGATAGGTGATACAACTATAGGGGAGTGCGGCATCCATGGCGGCGGGGGCTTATTGTGCTTGTCAGGCGGCGGCGGAGGGGGACCAGCCCATATGGGATATACATCGGGTGCCTGAGTCGGTGACGGCGACGTAGGTGGCGGGGGTGATGAATGCAGGGGAGGCGACGGCGGGTTAGTGTGGTAATATTGAGGTGGAGAGCGAGAAACCGGTGGCTCCGGCGCCGGCGTCGGAGGAGGAACTGACTTGGACGATGAAGGCGGCGGTGGCGGGGGCGAACAGATACTGGGACATGTCGGGCATTCGCTTATGCACAAATTCCCGTACATAGGCTCTCCAGATGCATCCTTGGAAGCAAGAGTGATTAGTCCTACGAAACCGACGATCTTCAGAAACCATAGCGACCTTCCGATGAGGAGAGCCAAGCTGTTTTCTTGACCCATGGTGTCGCATGAATGTCGTCGAGAACAACTTTGCTTCTTCTTATAGTAAGCGAATCGCATCTCAAAACCCTTTTGTGCTGGTTGAGTCTTGAAACTTACAGGAGGATCGGAGCAAGCTTAAGGGGGAGGGGACATTAGGGGTGAGCAACTTGGCCCACCTGAACCGGGACCGGTGATCCAGTTCCTGGTTCTATAGAGGTTCGGTCCGGTTCTCGGTTCCCGGTTCCTAAAATTGGGACCAATGACCGGGCGGTCCGGTTCCCAGTTCCGGGTTTCCAGGACCGGACCGGACCGCCCGGACCGGATCGGTCCTTTTTTTTAACATTTTTTTTCCTAATTCGGTCCGTGAATCTCTTTCGGCTCCTTGGATCTCTTATTTTTTTCTATTGAAAAGTCATTTTATATAGACATTAAAGTTCTATAACGTTATTAATTTCAACAATTAGAAAATAATTTTGGTTATTTTTTTTTTTGGTCCGGTCCGGTCCGGTCCGGTTCCCGGGATGGTCAGTTCGGTTTCCGGTTTCGACAAATTGGGAACCGGGACCACCGGTCCAGTTCCCGATTCTTGAGGGGAACCGGACCGGACCGGGAACCGATCACCCCCAGGGGACATCCTCAATCAATTTTGTCTAAAGTAAAAGGTGAATCTTTAGTTTGAAGTGGGTTTTCACGACAGCGGGAAAGAACAATTCATTGAACATAAAAGATTCGAGCAATGCTTGATGGATCAAACTCAGGTTCACTTGGCACATACTGAATGGTCGCTCCTGCAAAACTTGTTGGTCACCATGGGAATCTCTTCGTCTTTGCGCTCTTCACACGTAAAGGATGTGATTCTTCCAACAGTTTGATCTAAATCCTTTCCGTTTTTGAAAATATCAAACATTTTTACAGACATTAATGAAACAATGAACGTAATTATAACCAGTCAGTCCTCGATCAATACAATAAATATATATCGAGCTGCCTCGCTTTGTTTTGAAATCCATCTTTCGAAGAGATGGTCATAGAACAAACTGCTGCGAGAGCAAGCGGGAACAACCAACAACCAAAAAGAACCCTAAATCATCGACGATCACTCTCAGTTGCCACACAATATGCCTTTCTCCCGACAAAATCCATCTTTGTGTGCTTTGGCTATTCTTGGAGTGATGCTTGTCTCCCTTCAGTACAAACACCCACCTTTTGCCTTCTCCTCCTGCTCCTTCTGAAGGTTTGGCCGGCAATGTTTCAGCTTCAAGTATGAGGGCATCTTTCTTGATTTGCAATAACACAGTTTTTTTCTTTTGAAAGGCTTTATGGCTTCTTAATTAACATGAATTTATCCTATGTTAAACCATGTCACACTTTATCCTTAGCTGAAGCGCCAAGGAATGTGCAAACTTCAAAAGAGAAAATTTCAAAAAAAAAAAAGAGTAAAACCTAAAACTTCGATGTTAAGTCTCTTTTCATCGTCATCGATTAATTTAGGATTGAATAGTCAAAGCTAACTCCGCGTTCTTCACAAACAGCCTCTAGTTTTGGCCCGTTTTCTCATTTCCACGTGATTCTACACGTTTGATACGTTTTTTCACTCATTAATCATTAAGAAGAAGAATTCGACCAAAAAAAAAATCATTACGAAGAAGAAATTAAGTTAAAGAGTTCAAGTACCATCTTCTTTTCCACATCCATCTAAGGGGCTTTGTGAACAAGATCAGTGCGCAATTTCATCAAAATCTAAGTAGATAGAAGTATAATAAATTCAATCTTCCCTTACTGAGAGAAATGAAAGTAACAAAGATTATTTAACAATACTTACTCAAATATATGGAAAAAAAAAGTGGATTCAATAAATATTTTGACTAGACTTGATTGGTTCTCGGTCTGGTCCGATTCCCGAGAGGTTCCACTGGACCAAAAACATGCCAAAAAATGGAGCTATAACCTCCTGCGCACAATTAATTTTGTCTCCTCCTAAAATCTCAATGAACATGTGTTTGGGTGAAAGATGATACAATCTGAAATATCACCACCATTCTATGAGCAAACTCATTCACTATAAATCTTACCAAACGGAGAATAATCTAGTGCATAATATAACTACTTGCTGGTCTTGGGTCGAACCCATTAGAGGACGAACATGCTCACGTCCTTGTTCATTAGAGATGAGCATGGTTCCAGGGTAGAACCTGGAACCTGAAGAACCAGACCGATGGAACAGATCGGTTCCAGGTTCCAAGGTATGGAAGGTAAGTTTCAGGTTCCAAAAATTAGGGAACCTGTTCTGACGGGTATGTTCCAAGTTCTAGGTAGGTGGAACTTGGAACTGGAACCTAGACCCTGGAGCAAATTTTTATATTTTTTCTTGGTATATGTCTTTGCGTCATTCTGCGGTATTCCATAATATTCAATGCTGAGTGTGTAATCCGAAACCACTTTATTATTAAGACTTTTACTTTGTTAATGTTTCATATTTTTCGTCTCTAAATATGAATTGTGGTCAATGAATTTTAGCAGTAGGTAATGGTAATTAAATGTGATTATTCACTGTGATCGTTCAACTAAGAATACATGTGAAACCTGGGTGGAACTTGGAACCTGTAACAAGGTAGGTTCTAGGTTCCAAGATATGCAGGGTAGGTTTCAAGTTCCATAAAATGAGGAACCTATATAGACGGGTAGGTTCCAGATTCCAGGTAGAACCTGTACGGAACCTGGAACCGCTCACCCCTACTGTTCATCCCCTACAAAGACATGAGAGAAGCGAGGTTGGAAAAGTGGGAAGTGCAAAAGAAAGAACAAATCCTAAACTTAGATTTAAGGTTACTTTTATTATTTAAAAAAATGACCGGTCCGGTATGAGCGGTACAGTCCGATCTTGGGCCCATGAAACTGGGAATCGGACTGCTCAATTACTGGTTTCAATTTCAAGAATCGCAAATCAGATCGCTGCCTTCTAAAATCAGAAATCAGATCGTCAATCCCAGTCCGATCTGGATGATCCCAATTCAATCAGTCCGATTTGCTCATCCCTAATTTTGACCAAGGACTGATCAAAATCTGGTGTGGTCCCTTCGCACCATAAATATCACATGCTTGTCGAAAACCTGCGGATTATTTAATCAATAACATTACAGTTTGTCCTTGCAGAAAAACAGATCTCGAAAAGAAGTTTAAAAAAAAAGAAACCTAGCCACATTTTATAATTTACAAGCTGCCTCGTGTCGTTTCCTTTAAAACAAAGGAAAATATTTGCCCGTGTTATTTATCGATATGTTTTTTTTTTTGGATCGAATTATTTATCGATATTGGGATGGCGTCTTTTGCATTTTTATTTTATTTCATTTTTTTTTCCCGTTGCATGAGAAAAAAAAAAGGACAATAAAAAAAGAAAAAACACAGCGAAAGTTGTCGGAAGACGGCATTTAAATTTGAGGGGAAACCCAAGTAGCTTCCAACCGACCATGCACTTTGGGGCCCACTTGTGTCGCATGAAATTTAGTGATGGAAGAAAGGGGCGGAGGGGCGGGGTGGGTCCCACGATTTCTTTGTGGTTTCGTCCCTCGTGGTGGATGTCTCCCATTTAGATTTTTTTTTTTTGTAGGAAAGACAAAAGATCTTATCAAATTGGCTTTTGTTCATTGCATTTGTTAAAAAATTAATTATTGAAAATATTACAGCACATAAACTTCAATGAGAGTGAGAATTAAAATTTTCTTTTTAAAAAATGGACGTTTTTTCACGGATTCCTCCTTATTTATCGATCTATAAAACGATGAACATAATCGCAAAGATGAATTATTAATTGAAAAAATTGTTCGAGTATAAAATTTATCGCGCTTTACCTTCTTATTTTTTTTTTTCAAAATGATGACATACGAGAAGTTTTTGGATGTGTATTTCTAGCCAATTCTTGTAATTGTGACGTTTGCTAAGAAGAAGAAAAATTAGATTGATGTAGTTTTGTGTCGGGGGATAGAATGCCTGCTATAGTCTTATGTCCATATGATCATTTTATCCGCTTGTACATAGTGCGTCATAGGTAATAAACAAGCAAATCTTGTTGGGAATCACTTGACTTTACTTGTGCACATTCCCGACGGTAAAGGGCTTTACGACTTCGATTGCAAAATGCAACAACTCAAGCACACATGACCCACAAAATATAGGCAAACACGATAAGCTACAAAACTCCACTCTTCGCTCCTGTGGATTCCTACCGACTCGTCCCAAGAATTTAAAAGCCTGACCAGTCTTTCGAAATCGAAGCGAAGTGAAGCGAAGGGTTTTTCTATTAATTTGCGGCTATCTCCCTTCCCAAAAAAATCTCACGCATCTCATCTTTCATCGCACTTTATCCCAAATCACGTACGCACTCGAATATCTACGTATATAAAAGTATTGTAACGAAATGATCTTCTTTTGTTCCTTCCTCAGTTGAGCAATTGGAGAAGCACTTTGATAAACAGATTTGATCTTGACCCCTCAATGTTGGTACAAAGATGGTGGAATTTGAGAATCAACGCCAGCTTTTCGCGCGTGGGGGAGGGCCGGGGGTGCATGGAGGGACCGACACGTGGCGCAGCGGGTATTGGGAAATTGGGGGTGAAAGCCCATGATCCTGGCAGCGACCCCCTCCCCTTAAAAAGGGGGCTTGACACGACACCTACCGCGCGTGAACCCAATCGCCGACCCCTATTCTCATCCTCGCGTCGGCGGAAGTTGGACGATCATGCTCTTCCATCTAATCCTTTATATTTAGTTTTTGGCGGGGCCGGTTGGATCAACCTTCAGTGATGAATGAAATATAAGCAGCAACTAGGAAGAAAGAAAGACACCCCATCCGAAAATTAAGATATTGTCCTTTTTTCTTTTCCTCTTTATTATCAAGAAAAATTCAGATATGCTCAGAAAAATCTTATCCATCGTTTTAATTCTTTTTAATTGAGTGCTGAAACGAGTGTAATTCATATTACAAACGATCTACTTATTTAAGCGTCCGATATTAATTTGAAAAATCATTAATTGGAATTATATGTTATCCTGCTTGTCTAGTAGCGTTATAGGGGCGTGCGCTTCGAGTGTTTTTTTTTTTACCTTTTTTTTATTGTGTCATTTTAAATTTAGCTCTTCAAAGTCACAAAAAGATAGTAAACATTGAAATTTGTTTCAAGAAAAACAAACCTCGATTACGCGAATTTCTTTATTTCGTTACGACGAAAAAGTGAAATTCAAGAGGTGCCTTTTTCACTTTTAACGCACCGAACCCGATGGCTCTCCAAATTTGATTTTCAGGTGTAACTAAATTTAGATATCTTTCTCGTACTTAACAAAAATAACCTTTGTCTTTTTAAATTATCCATTAACCTAGTGGTGGCCACGGTTCCGAACCGGAACCGTGGCCACCGGTTCCGGTTCCGGTTCGGAACCGGCGGTTCCGGTCCGGTTCCGGGCCGATTCCGGTTCCGAACCGGAACCGGAACCCTTAACCGGCCCGATTTTTTTTTTTTTTGTAAACTTTGAGAATTTTGATTTTCAAAATCAAATCAAATTTTTAAGTAATAAAATTTCAAGTAAAATTTTACAAAATTGTAATCAAACTTAGAGGAAAAAAAAAGGGAGAGAGAAAGGGCTAGTAGCCGTTGGGCTGGCGGTTCGGAACCGGAACCGCCGAACCGGCCGTACAGGCCGGTTCGGCAGTTTTCACGGGCCGGTTCCGGGCCGGAACCGGCCCGTGGCCATGTCTACATTAACCATTCCCGGGATTAAAAAAATCAACGCATTGCGAATTATAACATTTTTTTTTGGTCGGAGTGAATTACCACATTAACTTATTTATCTTTATTTATGAATGCCTATAACATACTCTTAAATAGAACAAAAAATGGTTTTTCGTGATTAAAAAGCCAACGATTAGCAATCAAAGAATAAAAAAAATTTGTAATTTGAGTTCAACTATTGTCACGATCGAGTGTTTTAGAGATTATACTAATTCTCATTAAATATATGTATGTGTCTCATTCGATATGATTATAAACTGAATATTCAGGTCTGGGGGACAAAATCTAGGAAGCATCCCTTGAAGTTCTGATGCAAAAAATTGCCAATTCAGTTCGCGGTGGAGATAGAGTCAAATTGAGTTGTCCTAACGAATGAGGATGCCACACACTGACAAGTGATGCTCTGTTTCTTCCCCACAACAAAAAAAACTTTTTTCAGGAGATAATAAACAAAATTAGACACTATTTAAAAATGGGAAAAAAGAAGAAGAGAAAAGGTGGTGCTGAGATAAATAATGTGGGGCGCTTCAACATTCTGAGTTGGAAATCAGGCGAAGAAGGGAGAAAAAAAAAATAAGAAAAGAAAAAGATCTGAGTTCGACGGAGATGGATCTTAGTCGCTCTTTTAATCCCGTCTTGCATCATTTCATCTCCCTCATGAGTTGTGGCAATTAAGGGATACACTTCAGAATCTACTGTGAGGACATTCATTCATCTCTTTCCTTTTGAAGCAACAAGAAAGTGGTCACACTTTACAGAGAGGGAGAGGGGGATGGGGATGGGGAGAGGGGGGGGGAGAGGGAGAGATAAGGTGGTGCTCTTGTCAGACCATGAAAAGCTAAAGAAGCATATATAGGGTGTGGGTTGAAAGGATTTCCGCGAATTGAGAGCTTATAAGCAAAAGGGCACGAGTGAAATCTAGCAAAGATTGTACTTTTGCCAGAAAGGTACGATTTTTATGCTTGTGAAGAAGGGGATCATGGAGGATATAGCGGAGGAGGAGGGCGAGAATCGCGGAGAGGAAGGGCTGGGCTCGAGCCTGACCATGGAGAAAGTGGCTGCAGCAAAGCAGTACATAGAGAACCATTACAGGACTCAGAAGAAGGACTTTCGAGAACGAAACGAAAGGTAATGCTCGGAAAAGAGGGAAACAAGTGTGATAGTGCATCGGTTCTTTTTTCTTGGTTAGTGCCCTGTTTGGTTGCTGGGAAAAAATGCATAAAAGATACGATGGTAGCTGGAAAAGTTAAAAATCTTGGATTATGGTTATGCTGGGGAAAGAATTGAGTTGAGGAAAGTATAAGTACAGAGAATGTATTGTCCGTCTCTAACTTGCAAAACAGTTGACGGTATCAGATTGAGTTCCTTTCTTTCATTATTTTGGTTATGATCTGTTTGGTTGTTGAGAAAATGTAGGTAAGTGGAGGAAACTTTGGAGGCCAGGTAGGAGGAAACTTCAAGATTGTGATCTGGGCTTAAATGGTCCTGATGATTCGATCTTTAAAGCTCTTACCAATTTGGTTTAGCTTAGGGTATGCCGAGATGTGCGAATGATGGATTATTATTATCTTATGGGAACTGAGGAAAGACTGATTTTTTTTCTCTAGTTATGATATCATGGGTGTCAGGTTAATCATTTTACTTTGCCAAATCTTTTAATCTGCTTGTTGTCACTGCCACTGGACCTGTCTAGTAAAAGTGAAGAGCATTCAATTTGTGGTTGGGCAGCTTATTGAGGCATCTTTTGAGAAGATTTTTGATGAAGAGAAGATGGTCCATTTGAGTTTCTAGTTCTATATCTCCCCTTTTCCTTTTCTTTTGTTGGTCATGTTCATAATGGTAATAAAAGCATCTCTTTCCTTATCCTATTCTTTGCTTTGCACGAGACTCGAATTCTAGGTTGTTAGGCATGAGTTCGTGGTGGGATGCACGAGCAAACGTCATCAATCCTTAGTCGTCAATCTCGAATATTCTTTTGGGGGATTGGCCTGTGTAGTTATGAATGTGATTGCTACATTTTGGTGGCATCCTGATTCAAGATGCACAAGAAATGCCTAATTAACATGCTGATGTTGCAGGAGATGGGTGTTGGAAAGAAAATTAGCTGGTTCAAATGTTCCCAAGGAAGTGCAAATCAATCTGATAAAAGATTTGGAGCGGAAAGAGACAGAATATATGCGACTCAAAAGGAACAAAATATGTGTGGATGATTTTGAGCTTTTGACAATAATCGGAAGGGGAGCTTTCGGTGAGGTAAGACAAGTCAATCACTGAATGTCTATCTGCATCTTTATCCTTCTATGAATGTCTCCTCATGCATTGTGAGCTGAACCATGTTTTGCATACTTTCTTGATTTCAGGTGCAATTATGTCGGGAGAAGAAGTCTGGCAATATATATGCAATGAAGAAGTTGAAGAAATCCGAAATGCTCAAGAGGGGGCAGGTGAGATGAGACATTTTAACTGTTGATGTAAGTAAGTATGGTTTACTGATCTACTGTTAATGATCAGTTTGCATGTGCTACTCAAGTGAAGTACAATTACCTGTTATATGATATTGCTAATAAAGTCTTATTGGCATGTCACTAGCTAACATTAACCTGTGGCCTTGCCTCCAAATGAGTGTCTTAGAATCAAAGTATTGGTTGTTTTTTACTTGTTAAGCACATGTCAAATTCATTTACTAGGCCTAGAAGCTTCATGATGCCACCATGTTTTTGCCACTTTTTCTTTGCTGCAACATGTCACCCATGAAATTGACGGATTTTTGTAGGTAGTACAGCATATTGAGGCAGTCTGAAGTGAATTTGCACTGGATTAAGTTGCATAATAGATATATAAGCTGCTAGATCTTTATGCTATGAAATTTAATGGCGCTTGTGACATGTCATGACTCTAGACGAGCTAGTGACCGTTACCTTTAAGAATGATTCTGGTTGCATATGGAAATAGGTCATACTCCTGAGCACGTGAGGAACTGTATCATATTCTGTGCAAGACGAAGCTTTCCGCATAGTTTCTTTTGGGAACTGATTCTAGTAAACTTTTTTTTTTTTGAGCTCCTTTGTATTTAAAATTATTGTGTTTCAATTTATTGCCCACACAATGATCTTTGTATTTAGCTTGCATGATTCTGACCAATCAATCAATAGTTTATCAAACTACCATGCTGTAACTTATGCACCTGATTCTTAAAAATGATTGGCCACCTATTTTGCTGTCTTTCTTATTTTGACATTCTTTTCTGACATACTGTCTTTATTACTCTATCATCTCTATCCGAGGTTCCATTCTTCAAGTCCTTTGTACTGCTGAAGTACTGATATAATGATAATTGTAGGTGGAGCATGTCAGAGCAGAGCGGAACTTACTGGCAGAAGTTGCCAGCCAATTCATTGTAAAACTGTACTACTCATTTCAGGATGCAGAGTACTTATATTTGATTATGGAATATCTGCCCGGTGGAGACATGATGACCTTTGCTTATTAGGGAAGACACATTATCTGAAGATGTGGCCAGATTTTACATAGCTCAAAGTGTTCTAGCAATAGAATCCATTCATGAACATAACTATGTTCACAGGTTAGAAGACAGGAACAACATCATATGTTGGTTTTGCGCTCCTACAGGTTGTGAGCTGTCTGGTTTGAGTTTGAATATTTATCTTTTCTCACTTGTTCACGTTCTTTCGTTTTAGAGATATCAAACCGGACAACCTTCTCCTTGACAAAAACGGTCACATGAAGCTCTCTGACTTTGCCTTTGCAAGCCTCTTGACTGTACAACTTTATCTGCGATTCATGAAATAAGATGATGGAAGATGAAAAATTGGCAGAGCCAATGGTATTGATCAATGTTCAACTGGTACAAACTGTGGGAGTAGTTGGAGGAGCCCTCATGAACAGCTTCAGCATGGCAGATGAACAGGAGGACTTTGGTATGGATACTACCTCATATATTCATTTTGTGGATGTAAGGATATTCCCTTAAACTTGACAGCATGCAACTTTGAAAACCTATTTCTTTTTCTTTCATTTTCATGTGTGCGTTTCTTCTGAACCATTGAACAATTGCAAGTCAGATCATGGTTCTGGGAAAACTCGTGCTAGGTTCATATTATTGCGTGTATAGTATGTTTGGAGAATGTATTGGCAAAGACGGAATAGTTCCAGCCATCTAGAGTTATACTTTTCCATTCTGGTCCTTAGGAATGTGAATAATAACGAATCATTCTCTTGTACTATCTTGGTTTTCTTTTTTCCGATTCCCTTTGTGCAGAAGAAATGGAAGTGTTTTCTCGTAAACTTGATGATTCATACTTTTAAACTGAATTTGTTAGAAGTAATGCTGTTTCTGAGGACACTTGTACACATACAGACACAGACAGAGGCTTGATCTGAACTTTTAATCAAAATTGTCATGAAAACTCTAATGCTTTTTACCCTCTTGTTTTGAAGGCTTTTTTCGACAGTTGGAACACCAGACTATATTGCTCCAGAGTACTACTGAAGAAAGGATATGGCATGGAGTGCGACTGGTAAGTATTGTGCTCATCTCCTGCTGGTCTCTTTTCAATTGAAGTTTCATTAGGGCCTGAATGAATTTCGACTTTTGTCATGTCACAATAATTGAATCTTGTATCTCTGCATTGGTTCTTCTGTAATACATTTCACTTTCAGGTACCGGATTAATTTCGAAGTATGACTTCACATACCGAGGTTTCTTGTCTCTTATTATGTTTCCATTCAGATTAATTGTTTCTTGACAAATGTGGAATTTCATTGCATCCTTCCTCATTCCCATTTGTGTTTTATTTCTGGTCCCTTTTATTTGACCTTTCTTGGGTTTCAGGTGGTCACTTGGAGCAATTATGTATGAAATGCTTGTTGGTATCCACCTTTCTACTCAGATGACCCAATAACTACATGCAGAAAGGTATTACTCGTGATACCGAGGTACTATCACCTGTCTTCTGACTTTTAAATACTTATGATATTCTCTTAGTCCTTTCATCATTCCCTTGCAAAGAAGGATCAGATGAGGGCTGTGACATTTGAAACTTCTCTATCATGGTATTGTAATGGTCATCATTCACTTATGTGAAATCAAGGAGGGAATGTGAGGAGAGTAAAAACAAAAGCCAAATCTACTTTGTTTTTTTTTTTTTAATTACTCTGTAATGGACAATAAAGACAGTCTTTCTACACATTTCACCAATTTTTTCAAGATTGTTAATTGGAGAAATCATTGAAATTTCCGGAAGATGCAAGATTGTCCCCTGCAGCAAAGATCTCATTTGTCGTTGCTTTGTGATGCTGAGCATAGACTAGGTGCTGGAGGAGCAGAGCAAATCAAAGTATTATCTGAATTGATTAGTCATTTGGTTCATTTATGTTCCTCTCTCTCTGAACATGTTTCATTGTACTAGGCTCATCTTGGTTCAGCTGCATCGAGTGGGATAGACTTTATGAAATGGAGGCAGCATTCAAACCAGAGGTCAATGAGAGCTTGACACTCAGAACTTCATGAAATTCGACGAAGTAAAGACTGAACTGTTTCTTTTAATTTTGCTGAGAGTACTTTCAGCTTAAGATAACTCCTTTTTGGTAACTTATCATGTCTACAAAGTAGAATTGCGTGCTGCCAAACTTCTGAACTATCTCCTGTTTCAGCATTTTCTTTTCCAATTTTGTTAGCATCGATTTTTAAAGATTTCTGTACTACCTTTGTTTAATAAATCGTTGTGTTCTTTAATAATTTCTTGCTTCTTGGATGTTGAAGTTAAATCCTCCAACATCTTCAAGAACCGGATCAGGACCCTCTCGAAAGGTTTGATAGCTTAAACAAACGCCCTTTTGTGTTATTTTTTATGATCCTCTGCAGGCTTGCCTGAAGTTATTTCCATCACCTAAATTCTGTGTTAAACTTGTCTTTCATGAATTTCAGCTGCTTTTGACACCCAAAGATCTAAGCTTTGTTGGCTATACATACAAGAACTTTGATGCTGTGAAAGGGTTGCGTCGTGCTTTTGGTATGCATTATTGCTCTTAGTTCAAGTTTCATGTTTGCTTTGATTTGTATTCACATCCAGTAGCCTATCTGGTGGACCGTAGTCAGATACATATGTGATAATACATCCTAAATAAACAGGAGCATCTCCCTATTGTTAGAAGTTCGCCAACATCGTCCAAAGATTCAATTGACTAGAGCGGATAAGGAGGCAAAAATCAGGAGAATGATGAGAAGTTTTTAGTGACTTTGTTTTGTTGGTTTAGGGTGTATGTCGAGATGTTGGGCAGGCTATTCTTTCTATAGTAGGTAAGTGCAGTTCTTTGATGTGTTCTTTGATTGCTAAAATATGACATCTTTAAGTGAAATCCAGAGCGCAATTTTGTGTTCCATCAACCGACAGCTTAATATATAGCTCAACAGGAGGTCATCAAGAAGCTCAACTTGGAAAATTTAGGGCTTGACCCCAAAAATACTTCCAAACTATAGGATCTGCTTTGGATTTTATGGCAGCTTTCTGTTGAGTTGCCATGGGCAAAAGGACGACTGCCAAGTGAGGTTTTTGGAGAGGTTACTCTTTTGTTGTTTGGAGAAGCTTAGATAATCGAAAAGGAACAACTACTAGAACTCATGCTGTTGTGGCAACTATTCGTGCCCATAGTTAAGTTGTCCTTGAAACCCACAAAAAAATTTACCAGGTTCGAGAACGTCAGCTACTATTGGTCTAGTTCAGGCTATGGAGTTGACTACAGATTTTGATTTATTTCCGAGCATTTCATATACAGCTGCAAGTTGAGGTATTAACTGTGAAGCGAAATAAGGAAAACACAAGATGTAGCACGTTTTGCTTCTTTGCATCTAAGGGTATGCACTTATCTTGCGATATTATACCGGACAAAAGTTAATGAGGCTAAATGTGGCAAACATAATTTGTTTACTCTCATCAGGTAAGGAAGAAGTAGGTTCATCATTAGGTGTATTTTAATTTTGCCACAAGGATGTGTAGACCAAATTTTTGTGAGCTGATGCTTGATTGGTTATACTCATCATTGAAGAGGGATGTTTGCACTCTGTATTGGTACGCTCCCTGTATGTCTTGGAAACAACACCGGTCGGGTGTTCTTTGAAGTCATGTTTCTTCCTATTTTTAACTCCTACTTAAATGGGGTACTTTATCCCACACCGTGATATCTGTTTCCCTTCATTAATTGTTGACCTCTTGTCTGTTGCATGTAGGTGATCCTAGGGCTCCACACAGTTCCAAGGTGAGCACCGACGAGACGGAGCATATGCTGGAAACATCAGGCGATGCCATATTACCATGAACCTGCAAGATGCGATTTCTCCATGCTGCCGTTGCCTTCGCCTCTTTTAGCCGTGGTAGATGAATCGGTGGTACTAAGGAGGTTTCATAAAGAGAGTTTGTATATTCATTCTAGAACAGAGATGGCGATCAAACATGTGCAGACTGCCCAGGTTGTATAGTGACACACTTGCCTTCTCTAGTGGCAGTTTCTGGTACTTCACTGCTAATCATGGAATTACCTATTGAGTCTTGCCCTTCTTTTTGAACATCTGAAGTTGTTGGAAGCATCAATGCTATTTAAATTTTTCCGATGATGTCTGCATCGGCTTCGGTCGCCAATTTTTTACCTGAATTTATTACCTGTTGACGTTTTGAAGACGCACGCGATCAGATAGCAAATGTGAGCTACTGAGTCTTACCAGAGTGGAGTATGAGCATGTTCTTGTCTTGTTCAGTTTCTACATGCTGAGCTGAGACTGCATCATCTTGACTTCAGCCAGAGATGGTTTGTCATTTGCTGTTTTGGCATATCTTTTAGACATATAGTTGGAGGACATATGGTTGGTCCCAACTCAAAGGAAATGCTCTTTTTATTATTTTTAATTTCTCCTTCCCCAGCACGTGAAGCTCAATTAAAGAACCAGGTTGGCAATTTGAAGGAAAGAGAATGACTTTCTTATTGGAAACAAAAAGGGGTTCAATCTGTGATATCAAAGTCTCTTGTGCCATTGGCCATTTTTACAGAACGTGAGTTTAACTTTACAGGTTTTGTATTTGGCAAAGAGAAGGTTGAGACTTTTGGCCACGCTTTCATACTTCACGGGGGCCCCAAGGATCTGGCCAATCTTTGTGTGAGAATGAAAAGTTTGAGGCCAAAGATTATTAAAATATATGAAAACACTTCCTGATGTCAAATTCCAAACACCAGCGAGAGGTTCCCCACTCTTCTTTGATCCGTCTTAGGGCATTTAGTACTTCCATTCTCGCACCATTTTATTTTCATTTCGCTATTCAAGTACTTTTCCTTCAAAATATTCAAAAATAAAAATTGTCGCCGGTGAACTGATTAATCAGAAATAACTTCATTTTTTGCCAACTTGTTTGTGTCATATGATTCATTTCGATACAAATTCTATTTGTGAGGTAACCTTACACCCTAGTTAATAACATAACCACTGCTGTTTAAAGGAAAAAGAAGAAGAGAAGAAAGCAAAACAACAGACCTTGTGAGCTTAAGCCGTGTTGACAAGAATTGGGGTCAAATTTGGACCTACAGAAAGTGTGAAGTTCACCAAAACATGGGAAACTAAATACACCCTTTATTTGGTTTTGACCCCAAAAAAAAAAAAATAAATAAATACACCCTTTATTTGGTAAAAGTAGGAAAACTGCTAGATCAGAAGAAAATCTGGTGAAAGGCTGATCTCTAGACTCACCTGAAGCGTGAGATGATTTTTGATGTAACAAATGTGTACTTTTCTAGCAATCGCCTTATATTTATATTACTCAGGGCGAATATATCAACTTCGAAAAGGTCGTTATCCTTTTGGTCTTTTGCCCCTTTTGCCTCCCGGAAAAATCCAATTAATTAACCCGTTTCGAAGTTGATCTTTGGCAATTATGGCCAGACAGAGATAACAAATTAGGTAAGGTCTTGACTTTCATTGGAGGAAATCTAGAGCCAAGCCACCCTCGCTTTGTACCCAAAAGAGCACAAGCCCAAGTCAAAATCAAGCAGCGTCTAATTTCTCGAAAGATTGACAATTACATCAGACTTTATTTTCACTGCAGACGTGCCCACATCGGACAGAAGACCTTGTCCTCGACCAATCGACTTTGACCTTTTGCTCCCATCTCCCTGTTTTGATGGAAGAGCAAAGAAGTCTCTTTTCCATTACCAATCAATTGTTCCAATTAGCCTTTTTTAAAATGATTTTGACAGGGGAAAGTTCCATCTTATTGCAGTTGTTCGCTTGGGCACCATGTGCTAACCAGCTATGGGCACACGCCTTGAGATTTCTTTTTTCTGGGGGTTCAAATTATTTGGGTGCATGTGACGGGGGAATCATATGATATTTTACTAACAATGACACAAAAAAGGTAAAATTATCAATAACAATATTAATAACAATAATAACTATTTGAAGTACTTTCCAAGGTGACAGTAATATCTACCCGTCTCAAAACTCAAGCACATATAGAAGAAAACCGAGAGCATAAATCTAGCGTAAAAGTATGCCATGGATAATACACGAGAATAGAAGAAAGATATTCATAAGGCTTTCGATTAGGACTCGACCATTTTTACTCGGAATTTGCGAATCAAAACTTATTTATATAGACAAAGAGAACCATCTTGATATGTTACATCATATACTGAGAAATTAAAGTAAGCAAATTCCAAATGATAAGAAAAGATGCTTTCTTTCTTCAGGAATTTTCACATTTTACGAAAGAACTCTAGCGTCTGACGATAATGGCCAAAACCTAACAAAGGGAACATTGTTTTTCTCCGTTGATTGTGTGCTCACAAAAAAAGCAAAGAAGGTCCCTTTAAGCCAGGCAATGGATGGAAATGGACAGAGAGAGAGAGAGAGAGAGAGAGAGAGATAGACTTCGGATTGGAGATAGAAAAAGCAAAATGGGATGAAAATGGGTGGAGATGCTTTGACATGCTCTTCCAGATCTGACACGTGTACCATCTGTCTCCCCCACACACCCTCTCTCTGCCTGGGTCTCCTCTTTTTCTCCATTTTAATATCCTCCCTTTGCTATTTCACCCTCTGCTGCTTCACTTCCTCTGTGGTTTCTTTCTCTTTCAGTTCTCAAAAAAAGAATAAAGAAAAAAAAGAGTGAGATTTGAGTCCTTCAACAGTTGTGATCATATTTGGGCTGTTATACTGTGATTCTTGGCAACGTTCAAGCCTGGTTGCGTGGTTTTTCCTGAAAGTTTCTGGCTCTCAGATTTCAGATTTTAGGAGTCTATGCAAGAGAGGTGGAGAGAGAATGAGCGAGGAGGTGCTTCTTACAGTTGAAGATATTTGGTAGCGAGTCTTCTTTGCCTTTCCTGCAAGTTCTTTTTTCTTGTTTAATTGTGAATACATATGCGAGAGAGAGAGAAAAGAGAGGTTAGAGAGAGAGTCAATTTGCAAGAGGTTGAAGTGGGTTGCCTCGGATCCAGGGAACTCAAGTAGTGAGAGGAAAAGGGTAATATCTTTTTAGGGTTTCCCTGTGATTCTTGGGACTTCTACCCTTTTCTTGGTTCACTTTCTCATGACCCTTTCACTTTCTTTCTGTTTGGAGATAAGGGGTTGGTTTCAATTATCGGGTTTTTTTTTTTTTTTTTTGCAATCCTTGTTTTGAGGATTCCAAACCATCCTTTCTTTTCTGGTTATTTCGCTTTCAGTTTAGTTGATGGATGTGGGATAAAGAAGACTCCAGAGAAGGGGAAGCTGATAAGGCTTTATTAGAGGTCTGCCGTACCTGTCTGGTTTAAATTCTCCACAGGGCCAGATGATAATTACCGTTTTGCATTTCTCAACACTTTTCACCAACTTCTATGTCGGCAAGCATGAATTAGCTTCTTCTCCGGTGTTGGCTCTTGGGCATGGGAAATGGACAATTGAATGGTGCAAATTATCTTTCTGAATATTTCTTAGAGTGTGATGGAGTTGATGATTTAGTTGAAAAATGGAAGGTTGTTTGCTTTCTGAGGGGTTTGAGGGCGACTTTTTCTTTGGTCGGGTGAAGGATTTTGATGTAGGAGATGTCTCTGGTGGATTTGGTGCTATTTAGAGTAGATAATTCAGGCTTTGATCATAGAAGAAGGGTAAGGCACGTGGATATGTCAAGGTTAAGTTTGATGGCGAATACTTCGGATTCACTATCCGATTCTGTGATGAAAGATACAACAGAGGCAGTTTCTGGTGAAGAAGATGACTCTAGCTGTGGTGATTTGGATAATGCGGTTAGGATTGTAGCAGTGTCAGTTCCGGCAGAGGAAAAAAGTAACGAAATACCTTTGCTGGATGTGATAACTGACGAAAAAACTGACTGGATTGCTACTGGTGATGTGGTAGCCCAAGAAAGTGAAGATGATTCCTTATCATTGGAGGGTGATCGATTCCTTGATAGCTCGTGTTCTCTTTCAGTGACAAGTGAGACTAGTAGCTTATGCGCAGAGGATTTCCTAATTGTAGATGCTAATTCTGAAATAGAAACACCTAGGTGCTTAGATGTTGAGAGAAGTGTTTGCAGTGTCGAAATTCTTGCCAAGGCACCTGAAGTGGAGGAGTTGAATGTTGAGAGAGAGATGGCCAATGGACCTCTCTCTGTTGCAGGGAGCCTCGAGGAAGATATTGGGAACAGTTTGAGTTCCCAATCTTCCGCGGTTGTAGTTCAGTTGCCCCTAGGCAAAGAAGTGAGTGCGACTGTTGGCCGAAGTGTTTTTTGAGGTGGAATATGTGCCTCTTTGGGGATTCACATCGCTGTGTGGCAGGAGACCTGAGATGGAAGATGCAGTTGCAATTGTGCCTCAGTTTCTAAAGATTCCTATCCAGATGCTGGTTGGTGGTCCAGCCCTTGATGGCATCAGTGATTTTGTGAGTCAGCAGACTGCTCATTTCTTTGGAGTCTATGATGGACATGGAGGTTTGCAGGTACTTCATTTTTATGTTTTATCTGAATAATTTTCAGCCCAGGCTTTCCATCTTTTAGTCATGATTAGTCTGCCTTTTTCTTTCTGGGTTGTCTGTTTTGGAGTATTTTTCATTTTATTTCAGCAACCAACTCATAGAAAAGAAAAATTGTACCTCTACAATGTTTATTAATTATTGAGTTGTTTTATTTATTTCTAGGTTGCAAATTACTGTCGAGAGCGTGTTCATTCAGCATTGGCCGAGGAAATAGAGTATTTCAGGGATCGCTTAACTGATGGCAATTTTATGGATGGTTGCCAAGAATTATGGAGGAAGGCATTTACAAATTGCTTTGTTAAGGTCGATGCGGAAGTCAGTGGCAAAGCCAGCACTGAACCTATTGCCCCGGAGACAGTAGGCTCTACTGCTGTTGTTGCCATAATCTGTTCATCACATATTATTGTGGCAAATTGTGGAGATTCCAGAGCAGTTCTTTATCGTGGAAAAGAACCCATAGCACTGTCAGTGGATCACAAGGCAAGAATCCTCCTGTTGAGAATCTACATGATTGAAACTTGTTATTTTCTTTAATTTCATTTTGGTTAATCATGCTGTGGCAGCCAAATCGGGAAGATGAATATGCTAGGATTGAAGCAGCTGGAGGAAAGGTGATCCAGTGGAACGGTCATCGCGTCTTTGGTGTTCTAGCAATGTCGAGGTCTATCGGTAAGCAACTTCTTCATAGCCTCTTTTTTATGGTACATTTAGGTGGGACTTGATTTGTTGATTTGAACTTTCCCTTTTCTCTCGGTCTCCCACTTTAGTGGGATTTGAATTGCCGACTTTTTTCTCTTATCATGATCATGATGTTGAAGAGCTTATCTTTGGACGATGTCTGCTTCTCGATATAGATCTAATGGCTGTACTCAGCTTGTTTAGTTTGGGACATAAATGTGATCTGATCCTAGCAAAATGTCCTTTTACTCGCTGGCAATAAGGCAGAGTTCTCGTGATGAGAATCTATGCCTTTGATCCAGTCTCTCCTTCTTTACATGCTTAAGTTAAAAGTCTGTCCAAAACATTGATATAACAAGTCTTAGTTCTCGTGATGAGAATCTGTCTTTGATCCAGTCTCTCCTTCTTTACATGTTTAAGTTAAAATATCGTCCAAAACATTGATATAGGACTCTTTCTGTGTCGAATGTAGAAAGTAGAAACCATCCAGTGCTATATCAAAGGTCCATCAAAGTATATGAGCTTTATGCTGTAAAAAGTGTCTGGTTTTCACTTGTGACCCTAGACTTTGTTTGGCTTAGTCATGTTATTCTTTTTTAAGCTCTAACTTGTTAAGACCGGGCCTGCTAGAAATTGTCCCGACGCTTTAGTAATTGACTAGTTCTGGCACCGCTCTGTTAATTGAGCATCTTGATTCAACAAATTCTCTTAGCATTCTCTTCCGTGGATTTCTGTGTTTTAGTCAATGTTGATTGTCTTGAAGGAGTTCATTGGCTTCCTTTTGCAGTTATAAATTGATTTTTCCATGCTCTTTGGTAGGGAATACCATTTGGAGGATCATTTGTGCTCAATGTTTTTCTACTCTGAAATATGAAATTTCATATCCATACGGGATTCTGCAATACTAGAACTGGACCTAGGGTCAAAAAATGACTGAATTGACACAACCTAGTAGTGAGATAGATATGATATCTCCAAGTTGTACAGATATGTATACTACCTGATTGATTGCTGAGTGGGACTATCTTTTTGGACTGTAGGTGATAGATACCTGAAACCTTGGATCATCCCAGAACCAGAAGTCATGTTTGTTCCCCGATCAAGGGAAGACGAATGCCTTGTTTTGGCAAGTGATGGTTTATGGGATGTGATGACAAATGAGGAGGTATGTGATTTGGCTCGAAAGAGATTACTTCTGTGGCACAAGAAGAATGGGGTCACGCATCTTCCCAATAGGGGCGAGGTGGTGGACCCCGCTGCTCAAGCGGCAGCCGAGTACCTTTCCAAATGTGCTCTCCAAAGGGGAAGCAAGGACAACATCACAGTGGTCGTTGTAGATTTGAAAGCTCAAAGGAAGTTCAAGAGCAAGACATGATTCGTACACCGGCTTCCTAATAACGATTCTTGTTCTTTGACTGTAGTATATTAAGCTGCGTAAGGTTGGATAAGATTAGCCCCTATGTTTTTACCCCCAGGGCTCTACGATTTACAAGATTATCGTTCTTAATGTACTGTGGGAACATGCGTCTTTGTTACGCACTGCCTATTACTGGCTTCTGTACGTGGCAGGTATATTGCTTGGAGTGACTGAGATCATGGCGACCTCGCAGCTGTTTTGACATTGCAAGCAATTTGATTTGTCATAGTTGGGGTAGATCTATAGGGTTCGATGAGGATTTTATGTTAGTAATGCATGGTACATGAATTGAAAATGCATTTCTGATGCTGATTAATAGCTTGAATGGATTGAACATTGAGACACTAGAAACATGAGCATGGTTTATGAACATTCACAGCTATTAAGGGAAGTTACCGCGAAGACATAGATGAGATGTCATTTCACATGTTTTGCTTACAAACAACTAAGCATCAAACCATGGGACACAGGAAATTAGTACTTCCTGTATGCCAGGCTCCTTCACCGCCTCGGCAAGATGTTTGTCATTCTGAATGATTCGAACCCGTTGTGCATTGGTGTTCGCCGGCTCGATGCTCTGCTTCAGTGTTCTCGCAATAGAACATACAGAAGCGAAAAAATACCATATCAAAGGACATTCAATCCTCGAAAAAGCACAGCCTTTGCCGTGAATGCAGAACACACGGGCACACGGGTGCTGGGATGACACACCGGTTGAACTGACAAACCGTTTGATGAGAAGCCCTGAACCCCCTTTTTTTTTTTTTAATATGTATTCCCAATTTTCCTGCAGTCAACGATTGATATATTGGAGAAGAATGCCTCATTCATATGGCATCAAATGTTATTTGGTACGAGCAAAAGCACATTGAAAAAACCACAAGCAGCAAGAAAAAGAATTCGGAGACTTTACAAAATGCTCTCAGTTCGTCGTTTCAATTGTGGATTTTGCAGCAAGCCAAAAGCAATCCTGACTTTGTTAGCTCAAATCCAAGGAGGGCATCATTAACTCATTTAAGTAAGATAAATAAGAAGTCAATATGTTCCACTAGGGGAAAAGTAGTTAAAAAGTTTTGTGCCAATCAAGCCCTCAGCTTTTCAATTGTATCAATTGAGCTGTACACCTTTTGACGTTTTTGTCAATGTCATCCATCCCATCAATTTTGACTGGAAACCTTTTGACGTCCTATGCGGCACGACCAGTGCCGAAATGGACAAATTTTATAAACTTTAATGGCTTTTCTAAATTTTCTTTTTCTTTTCTTTTTTTTACAACCTGGGTCGGCAAGGGCATTGTGGCAAGCAATCGCTAGCCAATAGGTGAGGGTGTTGGCGATGGTCTCTAGAAAATGATTTATTTTCCTTTGTCTGGTGATAATGATCGAAAATATTTTCGATGGGAGCCTAACGCCCTAACCTATGATCGACGAGGGTCGCTGACAAATGATTTGTTTTCCTTTGTTTGGTGATAATGACCGAAAAACATTTTCGGCGGTGTTTGCATCTTGTTTGAAAAAAGATTTCAATCTTCTGAATTTGGATTTTCAAGTTATTTTTTTTCAATTTTTTCCACTTCCTCTCGCCACTGTACTAGCCCGAGGATATTTTTTCAGATTGAGAATTCACTTTCTGATTTTATGCATGAATTTTCCGTCGACTAAATCATTTTTGGCGAACCAAACGGGTGAAAATTTCAGAAAACCATTTTCGGGAAAGCACTTTCACTAAACAAACGCATCTTGAGCACGTATTTTTACCAATTATTACGTTATCATTTAGTTTGATCATTAACATTGCATACCTATACAAATTCTTGCACTCTAAGTGGTTTGCCAACAGTTAATTTCATTTGATGTTTTTACTATCGAGAGACATGGGGTGACACTTCAGGTTGATTTGAACATATCTAATATGTCATCAGGAGACATATTTTTTTTTAAGAAAAAATTTATTTTTCGTATCCCTAATCGCCTTCAAGATGATTAACTATAACATAAGAAACTCTACACCTTTTGGGAGCAGTTTGGGGTCATCCCTAATACTAAATAAGATGCCTCATAACAAGTGCTAGAATAAATAAATTTTAAAACCACGCTTCGTATACAAGATTAAACTTCTAGAACAGTCGGTGGTGTCCTACAAAAATCCACAATAAGCATCGAATGAGAGATGAGATTACATCATTAGGTCATAGGTAGAAGATGATAGTCCAATTTAATTTAATACAGCACAAATTTAAGCTACTTGATTAATTATAACAAGGATTTGGGGATAGATTAGTATTTCATTTTACGAAAAGAAAGCTGTTTCCCCAAACAATGGGAATTTTTTCATTGCAAAGTGAAGAGCAGGTGCAACGTACTTTTTCATTGCTCTCGTTTTCTTCACATCAGTAATTTTGAAATTCAAAATAGTTAGGGATTTTTTTTTTATGAAGAATCATATTCATGTCTTGTTTTTTTTTACACAAATAGTACGGTCATACATTTTCCATTCGACTCGATTTTTGCATCTATGAAAAATCGTAAGTCGATGTTTGGGATTAATCAAATTCTTTCTCTTCTTTTTTTTTTTTTCGGCCAGAAATCTTGATTGGCATAAATTTTCCGTACAATATTCCTCTAGCTCGATGTTTGCACTTACGAAAACCCAAACTCGACATTTTCAATTCAGCAATTAGAAAAAATTCGAAAAATCATAACCATGTGATTTTTAAACAAATATGACCAAACTTTATTTGGGTCGGAATTTCAACAAACTTTGACCGACCATAATTCTCTCGTCCGAACTTGTGCACTAAACGTTTTCAATTCATCAACGGACCAATGTTTCAATTCATCAACGTGGGAAATTTTATGAAAAATCAATCCATGTGTTTTTTTCTCACACAAGTTTGGCCAAAATCTTGACTCGGTTATAGTTTTCCGGTCTGAATGTCCCATTGACTTGATTTTTGCACTTCCAAAGCCCTTTCAAATCATCAAATTGGGGGAAATTTTTTGAAAGATCGTATTCATGTATTTTTTCTTACACAAAAATTTGCCTAAATTTTGACCGGTACAACTTTTCCGTCTACCGCACTCGATTTTTGCCGCTTCAAAAAGCCCCGCGACCCGATATTTTCAACTCATTAAATTGAAAAAAAAGAAATGATGTCGCCATCATTGTTTCCCCATCCTAAATCTCATCTCTCACTTTTTCGCTCAAAGAGAACCAAAATTAATCAGTTTTCTTGGTCTGTCTCATTTGATGGGCTAGACACCAATGTATCTCTTGGTGGTGTTCTCAACAGACTTGGGATTTTTTACATCTACGAAAAAACCCTTAAGTCTATATTTTAAATTCAACCAGAATTTTTCAAAAATCTCAGTCAGGGCATGAATTTTCCGTCCGATGTCCATTGACTTGATTTTTGCATCTACGGCAAAACCCGTGACTCGGTGTTTTCAATTCATCAAATTGTGAATTTTCTTCGAAAAACATGTCTTATTTGGATTTTTTTGCACAAATTTTACACTACCCCAAATTTTGATCAGGCATGACTTTTCCGCCCAAACATACTGGATATTTTTGCACTTAACGGAAAGCCTGTGACCGCTATATTTTGAGTTCATTAACATTACCAAAAAAAAAGAAATTTTGATGCGTTTTTTCCTTTTTCCCCAAATTTGGCCAAACTTAGACGCCGGCGTAACTTTTTCCGTTCGAACATCCCATTAAGCTCGATTTTTGGGCAGCTAGGGAAAACCCAAGATCTTGTGGCCATGTACGAGATTGGCTCCGTGAGTTTCTGCAACACAGTGAATTAATCGTATTTGCTTTTTTGGCTCTTTTTGTTCTTCTTTTGCATCACACCCAATGCTTACACTCGTAAGTACAATGAAAAACAAAGATATGATACTCGAGGAAAACAAACATGAGACTACTCGTCTTCTCCCAGCCCTTCTTTTCTTCTATCGTCTCTCTCTTCAAAAATAATGCGAAGCTCAAGATAGAGTGGCTGTAACAGGAAAAAGGTTGTTAGTAAAGTGGCACTGTGTCTTTGGCCAAACTGAAAGAAGGAGATGGTAATACGAGAGGGAGGGAGATTAACTAGGTTGCTCTTTCTGGCGTGAAAATAAAGCCCTGGTGCTATTCGTTTGCCATCTTCTTAAGCACGGATTTTTTCATTCCAAGAGAGGGAAGAAGTTTAGGTAGGTCACTCTTATAGCATGAAAACAAAAGCCCCCGTTAACCGGTTGTCCCCGTTACTCCGGGGAGGCGGACGTGTTAACCTCTTCTATTTGGAGGCAGGCGAGAGCGTTGGCAAGTATCGTGCCAGCGATTTCGTAACCGGCGGCAACTCCTCCAGTCGGTGGAGATTGCTGACGGCCGCCGCATCGACCGTGCCGCAAATGCCTCGCACGCCGATAGATTTAGTCCGGCAGACAATCCTTTCCACCGCGGGGCCTTCTGGAGGTAGTCCCCCAGGTGTCTTATGCTCCTATTACTGCATGTGATTTTATCCTTCCTAAATCTGGGTGTGTTATCTTAATCTCTTTATTCTCTTCTTTTTGGTGGAAAGGGCGTGGAGTCTTACTTGTGATTCATTTCTTGAACCTAGCATTAACAGTAGTCTGTTCTTTGTCTGCGTCTCATGGTGTAATATGTAATAATCCTACGCATCATTGACAAACATCATTCTCCCAATAATGCACAAATCAAATTTAAGAATCCATCTTATAAATCAGAATACATTTTCACAAACCATTTTAGAACTTATTTCAGGAAGTCCGGGCTTCACAAATAAAGTACTCTATAACCTTTCGAACACCTTTCCTAGAAAACATTTCTTAAACCATCCATAAGTACCAAAAAAGTAGAAAATGCCGCCATCAAAATTTTAATGAATAGACATGCTTTTATAATTTCATAATATAACAATTTCCATCGGCTTTGTTTCAGATAAGCACCATTCATCCGGGAAAGTCCCTTAATATCAAACACAAAATTATCTCAATCCAATCAACTCAAATCCTATAAACTAAGGGCAGAAAACAACATCAAAATCAAGAATAAATTAAGCTTTCGGCGTGACAAAACAGGTCTCCTACGGAATCGGGCGCTATCCGGAAACTCGCCCACAGCGGGCATTCATTGTTGCTCCGCTCTGTGTTGCCTTGTGGCGCGATACTTCAAAAGAAAAATTCCGATCAACCAGTAATTCGCAATCAATTTCGCTCAAACATCAAACTTCGCTGGTCCACGATAGTTAAACTATCATTTCCATATAATTTTATTATTTTACGATTTCTAAATGAACCCGCTGTTCAGAATTCACTATAAACACAATTTATACCTTAAATCCAAATTTCCTCCTATTTAAATGAAAATAGAGCTTGAATTATCCATACCGAACATTGCGAAACGATAAAAAGTCCGGCTTGTTGAAACATCAAGACGTGTACCTTGGTAAATTTTTGTTGCTTAGGCTGTTGGAGAGTAAAGTCGAAATTAGATGGGCTTTAGGCGGGGTTTAGGTGGGCCCAATTATTACAAAATCGGCGGATTCCTTTCGCCCGAGTCTTAAGCTCATTCCATGTTCACAGGCCAGACCGGAGGTTTGCTTTGCAGGCGCAGAGAAAGCCAAGGCTTTACTGGTGAATTTCTCCGATGTTTTGGGGCAGTGCACATCCGCACTACCACACAAAGAATGCCAACCGATCGGCTTTCTTGGCAGAGGCGAGCCACAAGAATTTTGAGGTTACAGACATTTGCATGATAGTTTCAGTAGGCTAAAGAGGGCAGCTTTGCTTAAGTGGACTGAAATGTGATTTGCCTCGTTCCTCGAGGGATAGAACGGTCGAGAGCGGCAAGCCTTTCCCTTTGAACAGTGGCAAACGGAATTTGAACATTCGTTAGCACTTAAGGATGGAGCTTGTTTAATGCATTCGCAAGGTATTTATTAAGTGAGGGAAACAAAGGGATGGAGAAAAGGGAGAGAGATAGTAGTGTTGTACTAAAAAAAAAGAAGGGGGGGGTTAGAGAGAATGAAAAGGGGTGGAGGAGGGGAGGGAAAGGTGAGGGGAGAGAGGGAGGGAAAATCGGTGCGCTGGTAGATAATCGCATCGGAGGGGGGGGGGGGGGGGGGGGGGAGGAGAGGGGGGGG
>JAGVVM010005176.1:0-28221 GCA_019149425.1 Psidium friedrichsthalianum
GGGCGCGCTATCGTATATATGGATGTAGTTTTTTAGAGTCTAATTTGTATTATTCGACTCCACCTCTTTAGGAGAGTGTTTCTGCTGTAGAGGTGTTGCCCATTTGGGATGTTCATTTTGCTATTGGTTACGCTTCTCATTCGATAGTCTCTGATGGTTCTCCTTTGATAGCCTCTGATGGTCCTCCTCTGACCTAAGAGGAGAACAATGCAACACAAAAAGAGGATAGTACAATATCACAGGGGAGATAATAGAGCAAACCACTTCAGGGGAAGACAACTCTCACACCTATTAGCAAACTCTTGATAATATTAGACATTGAAGACATACCATCATAGGATCCCACTACCAATAAGCAGGCTAAAACCACTAATATTTGCATGTTTAGTCATCATCTTCTGAATCCATATTCTATTGCTCCTTCTGGTGAGTTTTCTCCTTCAATCTTCTTATTGCACTTCGAAAGGGTACTAGAACTTGTACTCAACACCCTATATCTCTTTCTCTTTTTTTTTCCCTCATAGACTCTTTGTCTAGCTCTTATCATACTTTATGTCTTCTCTATCTTTTGTCTCGGAAAGCTTTTGCAAGATGAGAAGTGGAAGGCAGTGTATGATAAAGGAGATATATGCATTAAAGAAAAATGCACGTGAGATCTGTGTTATTTCTCCCGAAAATAACTGGTAGGATTGTAAGTGGGTGTTTGTATATCTCAAATATGAGATGGATGGTATGGTGACTAGGTATAGGGCACGATTAGTGGCAAAGGGATTTACTTAAACCTTTGGGATTGTGACTACCAAGTAACCTTTGCTCTTGTTACCAAGTTGAATACTATTCGAGCGCTACTTTCGTGTGTTGTTAACTAGGGATAGGATCTTTCAATAGTTTAGATGTGAACAATGTCTTTCTTCATGGGATTTAGAAGAGGGGTGGATATGGAGATTCCTGTAATAAAAAACTCAAACATAAAGTATGTAAGCTAAAACGTGCATTTTATGGTTTAAAGCAATCATCTCAAGCCTAGTTTGATAGGTTTTCAGGAGCTAGTGAATCTATCTTCTTATAGGGAATGATAGTAGATGAGATCAACCAGTTAAAGAAATTTCTTAGACAAGAGTTCGAGATAAAGAATCTTGGAAAACTTCAGTACTTTTCTTGAGATGGAATTGGCTAGAATCTTCAAAAGGTTATCTTTCTATTCCAAAAGGAAGTATGTTTTTGATCTTTGACAAAAGTTGGGTTATTGGGATGTCATCCCTCTAATACATACCTATTGGGGCCAATACTCATCTTCAAGAGGAAGGTGGGAAGTTTGATTTATTTTGTGTCACACTCAACTTGATATTACTTTTTCTATGAGCCTAGTGAGTCAGTTTATGCTGATTTACACTCTATTCATATAAATGTTGTTCTTCAAAAGATCCTTCGATATTCAGAATCTGTCTCTGGAAAGGGATTCTTTTGTCTCCTCATGATGGCTTGAAAGTTGAAATCTATACAAATGTTGATTGGGCTAAATCTCCTGATTAAAAGTCTATTTCTAGTTATTGTACTTTTCTTAGGAGGGAATCTTGTGACTTAGCATAGCAAAAAGTAGAATGTGATTGCTCAGTCTAGTGCTGAGTAGAGTTTCATGCAATGGCACAAGGAGTTTCGTGAGCTGTTATGGCTTAAAGGATTACTTGAAGATCTGGTGTATCTGTTCCTATTCCAATGATTGCTTATATTGTGGCAATAAGGTCGTCATTTAATTTACTTACAATCCTGTACAGCGCGGCGTACGAAAACATGAGAATATTGACATGCACTTTACTAAAGAGAAGTTGGAAGAGTGGTGTAATTTGTATGCTCTTTGTTTAGTCCGACAATCTGACTTGCTAATATGTTCAATAAGGATTAGGAGTTAATTATTTCATCTATTTTAGTCAAGTTGGGAATGTATGACATATATGCTCCAAACTTGAGAGGGAGTATTGAGAATACTTGGTGATAGGGGCATATTTGTCTTCTTTCTTTATCGTTTTTATGTATGGTCATAATAAAGAGCAATATTGTAATTCTAGCTTTTTAGCTTATTATAAATAGATAGCTTTTTGGGTCATCTTTTTCCTTGCCACCTTCTTCACCAATTCCTCCGACCCGAAGTCTCCATTGGTCGCGCCGTTCGCTCGCTTCTCCACGTCACCACCGCCCCAGGCCTGATCGCCATCATCGAGACCTTCCCTTCTATCGTCTACTCTGTCGTAAAGCGACACAAAATCGATGAGGCATCCTTTGACCCCACCTTGTGCCTGAATGACTTTGAGGACAAAGATCAAATCGTATGATGATGGACTTGAGGAACTTAAGAGAGAGAGAGAGTATCGGTAGGGGAAAGAGGAGGTGTTATCCATATGGATTTGTAAATGGAGGAATCGTAACATGAGAGAGTGATATTTTCCCTTGAGAGCATTTGAAGTAGCATAACAATCTATTGTCACCAACTCAACAAAGCCTTCAATATGTGTCTAATTCATCGTTAGAGCTATTGTTGTAGTTGTCGACACAATTATAGCGGTTTGCGAATTGCACTTTGCCACAAAATTGCTTCTGTTGCTCTCCTTGATGAGGTTTTGAATCATCTTCACCAAGCAAACCAAGCTGACTCGAACTCAACCACTCCAATGGACAATGGGTCAAGGCCATAAGGATGATATGCAGAGAAACAAGCCAAACAGCAAGGCTAATGTAGCCGTCGGGGTTTGAGGCTCGGTGGAGGACGTGGGTGTAGAAAGGCAAGCGAGGAAGAAGATGATGAACACGCAAAGAGAGAAAACAGAGAGAAGGGAAAAAAAATAAAAGTAAACACAAAAAATGTACCCCACCTCTGAATTTAATAATGGGAAAATTTCAAAAAAAAGGCTTCAAGTATTCTCATTTTCTCAAATAAGGGCTTTAAAGTTGATTTTTTTTTCAATAAGAACCTGAAGTGCTCTTATTATCTCAAATATAGGCATGAAATGGACTTTGTTTCAAATAAGAGTCTGAAGTAACTATATGAATCTAAACAAAGAGCCTAACTCATCATTGATTAGGGGTATTTCATTATTTGTCATTTTCTTTATTTTTACTTTCTTTATTTAAAGAAACTAAAACTATAAAGAAAAAAAAATTAAAGAAGGAGACATAGGCAGGAGGGGTGGTGGCCTAATAATGAAATTAAGTTAAAATTACATTTTGACGAAAATGCCCTTGATCAGTCAAAAAATTTGACTGGCTGGCAAAGTTAGGCCCTTATTTAAAATAATCATAGCCACTTTAGGCCCTTCTTTAAGACAATGATGGCACTTCAAATCCTTATTTGAAACAAAGTCTATTTTAAATCTTTATTTGAAAAATGAGAGGACTTTGGATCCCATTTTTTGAAATTTCCCTTTAAAAAATTATCAATGGATATAATGTGCTAAAAGAAAAGACCAAAAGGGTTATTATAGTTAGAATACTATTTTAAGAGAGTGTGTTGGCGAAAAAAAAAAGGGGAGAGTGAAAAAACGCGACTCAAAAAAATTATGAATTTGAGGGAAAAAAAATTAAGAACTCCAGAGTCCACAGCTCTGTTCTCATGGAACAGAAATTCCTCGCTTTATTCTTGGTTTTGACCATTGATTTTTCATTTCACTTTCGATTTTTCACCGTTGCATTTTCTTTTGCACATAAGAAAAAAGTGAGAAAAGAAAGAATTGTCCCTTTTATTAGCCCCCAAGAAAAATAAAAGGAGTAGCTTCTGTTCCGCCACTCCGGTGGGCTTGTTTGTCCGTCTCCGGCTACAGACGACGTTTGCGAGCTCTCTCGTCAGATGGAGGTGGAGGCTCCACAAGCTTCTGCTCCTCCCATGGCGGCTCATGCATTCCACGGTAGGTTCTCTATCTCACAGTGCGTGCGCAGTCGTCTCTATCCGCGAACTCTTCGAGCGCGATAGATTGCGTTGTGCTTTCCATCTTTGCAATCGCGATGCATTTGAGCCGATATTCGATGATTTTATCTGGAGGGAAGCGAGTGCGACGTGGTTGTGTTGTGGGTTGTTGCAGCCCTCCTTTTGTGGTGCGTTTGTGTGTGAGCCACTTTCTCGGCCGGTTCGAGGTTGGGCTTATGCTGCTCTTTCTCTCTTTCCTTTTTTTTTTTTTTTTGTGCGTGCGCCCCTTCGAATGGTTTTGATGAGCTCCAGCTTCGCGATCTCGTGGCGAGCAGCTCGTTGAGCTTCGACGATTGGACTTCTCTGATTTCCGCCGTGGAGAATGCATATCCGGTAAGTTTAGTTGACCAACGTCACTCCTGATGACATTGCGTTTTTCATATGCTTAAATTGGCAACCATTTAATGATATAAGAAGCTGTGGTCACTCTGGAGATACATCTTCAAATATGTTATCCTCAGCTTCTTTTAGTAATTCTCGGTAGCTGGTATACAGTTGATTCAGCAGAACTTTTGTGAGGAGTTATTTTACGTTAGCAATCAGCATACTCTCGTATAGGAAGTTAGTGTTAGCAACTCCATCCGACCCTTTGAATTAGTTAATGACCCAGAGTTGAAAATCATTGAAGTGCAAATTTCTCGGCAACTCCAAACAAATAAGCATTTGAGCGTATCCTTCCAAATTTTACATGAAGAGCTTTCCTTGAGTTTTGTTTCTCCACGTTTTACTGGCTTCTTTAGAAACCTCTCTTGCACTAAGTCTCATGAATTTTATGTGAAAGTTGGTCAGAAGATTGTATGAGTTTCAACATGACACTTAAGTTCAAACTTCTAGCCCTTAAGGCAGATCTCGTATTTTAATTTAAGCCATATATATTCTTTTGGCAAAGTCCTCTATCATCAGGTGGAAAAACTAATTAAGAATTTATCAGGTTTTAATTCTGCCTGAAATGATGCTTGCTTGATATTTTGTTCACAGATTCTGTTGCGTGCAAATTCCATTAGAGATATGAATGAGGGTTAATGCAATCCTCAGCTGGGCATTTGCACGTATCTCTTGGAGCTCCTGTTGGCAATATAGTTGGTTTATTCATTTGAGGTTGGCTTGTACTTTGAAATGTTAAATTAACTGAAACCTTTCCTATGTATTGGCGTTGTTTAAAAAAAAAGGTGTCTGGAATGAAAATGTAGTCTTACCACTCAAAGAATCTTAGCATGAAAGAAGCGGACATCTAGAATAGATAATTACCCATGCTATGTTGCACAACATGTGTTCAAGTTCCTAGATTGGTTATGGGAATCCCAACATTATCATTAATGAATCATTATACATCTTGGACCAGTTATAACTGTCTTCTATAATCGTTACAATCATTACTAATTCCACAAGCATTTTATGAGATTTCTGATAATTTCTCTGCTAGAAGAATTATTTGAGTGCATTCTAATTTCTTCAAACCAAAAGTCCTTCATGCATCTTGAATGGCAAATTATGTCACCTCTACTCTCTAACTATTCACAATGTGAATTGCATGCTGATATCTAACAATAAATTGGTTTATTCATTTAGGTGCATTTACTAACTTATTGTGTCTCTCTAGAATTATTTTCATGGAAAAACTGAATTTCCGAAAAAGGTAAGTTTAATCCTGAACTCCTTTGAAGCTTAAATTATATGTGTTAGAGTAATTAAATGTTAAACCACGCCTTCATCCCAATAGTTTAGCTTTTGGAAAATTGGCAGTGGTTCCACAAAAATCTTACATGGTATCAGAGTAGGAGGTCCTGGAGTTCAAATCTTTTCGGCCCTTATTTACCTCTCCATTGATATATTTACGCGCTTAGTACTAAGCAAAAAGATCAGACTAAGCTTAAGGGGAAGTGTTAAGAGTAATTAAATATTAAACACCAACCTTCATCCAATAGCTTAAGCTTTTGGAACAGTTGGCAGGTCCCACAAAAAGGTTTTTTCAATGCTAGATTATGTTCACTGATGATGAATCTTAAAGTCTCTCCATAGAGTATTGTAATAATATCAGTTCACCTTTAAACTTGCTAACGATTCTGGCAGTATCAAAACAGCATCTTAATGATTTTGCTGTCCAGTTTGATAAAGGTTTTGTGCACATCTAGTGATCACTCGAATTCAAATATTTTTTCAGGCATTCTTTTATAGACTAGTGATAGTGTTCAAATTTTGAAAGATCTCCTGCAAAATGAGGCAATACATCAAAAGTTACGAGCATCAACCACGGCTTGAGGTACAAGGATTGCTCCCTTATAGCTGTTTCCTTCCCTGATCAGGCGAGATTCATAGAAAGATTAGATTAAAAAGTCACTTCCTAGGAGAACATTCATAACTTGGTCCAAAACATAATCTATGCTCCTCATATGTTTTTTCTGTTTAGTAACCAGATAGACGTAATGACTCCAATAATAATTTGAGTGCTTCTGTCACTACTTGTGTGCGATGTGCTTCTTGCATTATCATGTTGATCTATGGAAATTTCCTCCACTCCTCATACTTATTGTCTATTCTGTGCTGTATCAAGGCTTCACTTAAGTCATTTTATATTGTTTTTTTCTATGAGATTGTGATCTTACTATGATCCAATTTACGGGTGGATCCCTTACTTGAAAAGCAATTTAACCACTGGATCATCAGAATTATGTCCTCTTACCTTTGAAGGCCTTAAACATGTTGAATATCCTTAATTAACCACAATTTTATGACCACCTCACTTACCAATCGTCCTGAAACACAATCAGAAGCCATGAGTTTCAGTGGTCAATTATGTGCAAATTTAATTCAAGTTCTCTTATTTCCTAAGAATGTATGTTCTTTTTTGTTGATTTAGTAGTTCCATTTGCAAATTCTCAATTTACCTGCATCAGGATGTATATTAAATGTGCATTAAGTACTGTCATGCAGTCTATGATTGAGAAATTGTATTCATTGGTGAAACTGCATTTGCCGTGTTTTTATGATTTAGACTTTAATAGCTCGCCAATGGCCATTATCCTTTGAATGGAAATGCTCAATTTGAAATAAACTCAATGTGGCAGCTAACACGAAGATCCTTTGTTTTTCTTTCACCCCAGTAAAGGAAAATCAACCTGGTGTGAATCAGCAAGGACCATTGAAAATTCTTATGGTTATGAGAAATTATGGAATTGGTTGCTAAGTCAATAGCATTTGTTTGAAATATTATGCAGGATGACATAGAAAAGTTATGCCTGTGTATGACACTTTCTTGTGTGAGTTCCCATTGTGCCATGGATACTGGAGGAAGTATGCAGATCACAACATGCGCTTGTGCAGTATTGAAAAGGTTGTTGATGTGTTTGAACAAGCTGTACTCTCAGCAACTTATTCAGTTGATCTGTGGGTGGAGTACTGTCACTTCAGCATGGTGGCTTTGAGGATCCAGATGATGTTCGTAGGTAATGGCAGTTCTACATGATTAAGAACTTGATCAATAATCCGCAGCCATCATGTCTCATCCACATTGATGATGCTTACAGATCTTTAATTAAAAATGAATGATTGTGTACAAAGTTATCTAAAGCAAATTCCTGATTCCTACTAGTCCTTGAGGATTTGACTTGGATTTTTGCTTTAAGGTTATCAGTTGATCTTTGACAAGGAATCCTCTATGAATTTTTTAAGGAGAAGTCTCCCATTCCAAACATTGAAAAGGAAAGGAAAAGAAAAGATTTCTAGATTTGTGTATACCCTGTGGGTGTGCTATTGGAAGGTAATTTGTTTGTACGACACTTTTTGTTTAGATCGAGTTTTAGGCTCTAACTGCATCTCTCAAATTTTCACCATAAGTCAAATTGTGTTCTACTGGTCACCAAAAGATATGCTTCTCTGAAGTTCCATTTATGACACACATAAACTACATTGCTTTCTGCAATTATGCCACTTCCTATATTAAGGTATATTCCTTTAGCGAAGCAATACCTCCTTTTCAAAATTATTACAAATCTTTTGACATTATAGTGTTGGGTGTGTGATATTGTAGCACATAGTCTCATATGCTGAGACTTGTTTGAACTGCTGATCTGTGTCTTGTATTCGTTACTATATGCATACTATTCTGGAGATGGATTTATTGTTTAAATTCTTGAGTATGTGCTGCAATGATTTCTTGCAAAAAGGAAAAATAACCAAAATCGTCCTCAGCTTACTCTGATTTGTATGCTCTATTTTAAATTCAAGTAATGGTCTCCAATTCTAGAATACTCTATCTGTTAACTGATTATTAACTTAGCTATCTGATCTCTCGAGATTACTGACTGCTGAACTCGTAAAAGTTTTATCTTCTAGTCCAATCAAAGCGAGGGTTTGGAGCTGTCCTCTGTCTCTTTCTGCTCGCGCTGCTTGTGTGAGTTTATGTGCTTACTTGTCTGTGTGTATTTGCTTGTTTGCATGGGCTTATTTGCTCTCATCTTGAGCAAACACCCATTGCATGAGTGTGGAGGGGCACGCCTTTTTTATCAATTACTTGAGCTCCATTGTTGCTTGTTTGCATGTGCTTATTTGTGCTCATCTTGAGTTCACACACATCACCTATGAATGATGAGTGGTTCTTTAGCGACCTTAACGGTGAGGATAAGCACTATTCCGGGTACAGTACTTCCAGTGCGATTCAACAATTAATTTTACTTCTTGCGTTGTCATTATCATCCCATCATAATATTTTGAGATTTTCTTTTTCTAACAAAAGAAAGCAACATCAATCTTCAATTGATTAACCCCTTTTGATGGACCTTTAACTAACAGATTGTTCAGAAGGGGATTATCATTTGTTGGCAAGGATTACTTGTGCCACTCCTTGTGGGATAAGTACATTGAATTTGAACTAGCCCAGCAACAGTGGAGCTCTCTCGCTCACATATATGTGCAGACTCTGAGATTTCCTACCAAAAAGTTACAATATTACTATGACAGGTTATCTCTGAGCTTCGACCTTGCACATAGATTCTGTACAAAAGGAGCGAGATGATGTTAATTTTAGGCTTCTTTTAGATGACCTGTTATCTTTTCCATTTCATGTCAAGTTGTCTTGTCTCTAAACCTTCTCGATTTAAAGTTTTTGTTGTACAAACATTTGCTAGTAATGTACTGTTCATTCTACACCATGATCTGACAGCAAACACAGCATATCGGTACCTCATTTGTTAATTTTTGGTGAACGGTAAAACCTATTTTGTGAGAGTTTGAACTGTGAAGTCTAGGTAAAGCACCTATTTTGCGCAGTAATGGGGAAGTATCAAACTTGTAACAAGTGATAATGCTTAGCTGGAACCTTTGTGTTGTATATATGGCCACTATTGGTATATTTGGCCATAGACACAAGTTGCAGCAATTTTTTTCAGATTCCAATATACATGGATGAATGGAGGTTCGAATCTTAGCTCATTGTGCTTTGCTTAGTGCAAATAGTGTGCTGCATCTTTTGGGAACAAACGTCACCATAAGTAATGTAATAGATGTGAACACAAAGCTTATTAACATTACAGCCAAGTCAGAGCATAGAGAAGTTGTATCAACTTCTTTCAGATTGCAATATAATGTTGAAAAGGAGGTTTGGATCCTAGCTAATGCTTTGCTTAGTGGAAGTCACATCCTTGCTGCAACTTTTAGGAACTCAAAACAAGACGATAAACGTAATTGATAGGAGCGCAAAGCTATTTACATAACAGCCAAGTCCGAGCACATGAATTTCCAGCCAATCTTTCTAAGCACCTAATGAACCTTCATCTAAACCATGAACACCTGATGTAGAGCTCTATAATGATCTTTGAACTTTTCTCAGGGAGAAAAATAGCACATTTTTTTGATTAATCATAAGAGGATACTGAATCATTATTTGCCTACCTGATTACATTCATAAATATTAACTGAAGTATAATTGAGTGACTGCAAACAAATGAAAAGTTTGATCCGCATATTCATGTATGATGCTGTTAATTTGGTGTTTGGTAAGATCATGGCATGATGCGATAGAAAGTCGTGGTTTATACTTCAACTGACAGATATCTTGATATCTACGTCTAAATAAGGATCTGCATGTTCTGTCTTTTAAAATGGTACAGCTATGCCTGTTCCTTAAGCTGAACAAGACACCCCAATTCAATGGATGCTTTCCCATAATGATCGTCATAATTTAATAAGTTGCATGTCTCACCAGGTCACCTCCTTTTTGGAGGTGGCGATTCATAGTCGATTGTGTGTGCCATTTAGTGTGTTATGGCATTGTCGATATGTTGATTTTGGGAAAATGAAAAAGAACAAAGAAAACTTTTCACATAAACCTTCTATGGTTTAGTTTGTTTTATGTTGTTAACTTCCTCTATCTGTCCTTCTTCTTTTGCCTTTTCAGCTTTAAGAAGTTAGTTACCATTTGGAAAAAGGAGATAGTAAGCACAAGCGAGCCTGACTTGGAATTCAACTACGAAAGTGAGATCCAGAGTGAAGTGCAAACATTTTATAAAGAGGAGGAAATTGCCAGTGTTGTTGGAAATTTGTTGGGTTCATCCAATGGCCTGGATAGGTCAAGGGCACTTCACAAGTACATGAAAATAGGAGAAAAGCTTTACAAGGAGTCACACCAAATGGATGAAAAGATTCGTGGCTTTGAGTCATGCATTCGGAGATCTTATTTCCATATGAAGCCACTTGACGACGGTCAGTTGGAAAATTGGCATAGCTATTTGGATTTTGTTGAGAAGCAAGTTGATTTTGATTGGGTAATACTGGCATTCTAGTGCTCTTTTCCTGTGCCGACAGTGAACTTTTGGTGCCCATTATTTCTTATGTTGGCACAGATTGCTAATTTGTAGGCTGTTAAGCTCTTTGAGAGATGTCTGATTCCTGCTGCAAACTATCCTGAATTTTGGATGCGTTATGTGGATTTTGTGGAGACCAAGGGAGGAAGAGAGTTGGCTAACTCTGCATTGGACAGGGCAGTGGGCATTTTTCTCAAGGTAAGCTTGTCCATTATATAAATTTAGATTCTCAAAAAAATGCTGCAATGACATTGTTTTATGAATCGTTAGTTATTAATTCCTTCGCTATCCTCTTTTCTCGAAAAAGGGTTAGAGACAGTGTCATTCTTTCACATTTTCCTTTTTTTCTTGGATAAGATAAAATGGAGAGAAAATTGCTGAAGTACATCAGGAGTATACAAGAACTGGAAAAAGAGACTGACATGACAAACTCTAATCCTAGAAAAGTATGCATGAGGATGCTTAAAACTGCAAGTTTGGTTGACTACTGTTAACCATTATTAACATGCGCCCAAGGTTTTAGGTTTATAGCCTGCATCGAGATGCTTAAAACTGCAAGTTTTGTTGAATATGGCTTATGGTTGATAATGCTAGGCTCCCAAGATTTGATGTTTGTCTTAGATTGCCCTCCCCCTTTCCCTGTTGTTTAATTTCTTCCACCGTACTTTCGAAATGTGAGTCTTTCCAGTCAAGACGAAATTGTTACTTGGTGAAGGCAAATTTGTTTGTCATTTTGTTATATGACAATGCATACCTCAATCTCACCTATTTCAAAATGTCACTTTTTATGCTTTTTGGACTCAAATAACTGATTTGTTGTTGAATTTGGATTCTGACAACATTTTTATGCATAGATTCCTGTTAGTTGCCTAATCTAGTGGGGGCAATGAGAATATCTATTTACAGATCAGTGAAACAGAGGGGAATGACTTTGGGATCTGGTGACAAATGCTTGGCAGATTCCTGTTGGCAATGGAAATTTGGGGTTGTCTGAATATTTTCCTAAGACCCGCAGTGTTAACTAGAAAAAACAGAAGCCATATGGGGTAGATGAGACGAACACTTAATTTTGGTGGAGAAAAGTGTAGTTACCCCTAATATTGATGACTTCATTTAGCAGGATGAATTATTTGGTTTTGCATGAGACTTCTTTACTCTGGAGAATGGAAAATGTGGCTAACTGATCAGGCTATTAAGATGTAGTTTTGAATCGCAAGATTGTATTACTATAACCATTAATTTGTGGCTAGCATGAGTGGATCTTTTCTTGCTGCGACATGGCAAATAGAATGACATGAATGTTAAAGGGAAAGTGGATTAGGGATGAAGTAATGATGCAACTTAGTGTGGGCTATCAGTATTGATAATGAATGATTCTCTGTGGTTTGGCTGCTTAATCTATGTTTGGGAGGAGTCAGGAAGGGAAATTAGAACAGTAATGTCTAGTGTTTTAAACTGTGTAGCCTCTCCCTTCTCATTGGAGTTTCAAAATTTCCTCCTTTTTCCACTCAAACTTTCACTCCCCATCAGTCTTTCTCATGACAGCCTAAACTTGAAAAATAAGGATGCGTTTAGTTTGGGCTATCAGTTTCGATAATGAATGATTCTGGGTGGTATGGCTGCTTAACCTATGTTTGGAAGGAGTCAGGAAGGAAAATTTGAATAGCATCACATTATCAACATCAACATCACCTTTATCCCAAACCAATTGGGGTCAACGGTCGATGAACCCTAAACGAAAAGCTTAAAATATACTAAAATAAAAGCAAAAAACATGGGTACCCCAAAAATAAATAAATAAATATAAATAAATAGAAAGTACTAAACAGGGCACTCTGGAACATAGAAACTCCCCCTCTCTACAATGCGGATAGTTTTCCTCCACTCCGTCCTAAGATAGACCGTACGCCAATCTATTTTCCATTCTATTAAATCTTGTTTTATTACCTTCCCCCAAGTAAGTTTCAGCCGACCTCATCCTTTCTTCATATCATGTTCTTGGTAACACACTTCTGTTCTTATCGGAGCATCTAGGGGTCTACGGAGAATATGTCCAAACCATCTCAATCTATGTCCTCTCATCTTCTCTGCCACCGGTGCTATTTCAACTTTTCGTCGAATATCGTCATTTCTTATCTTATTCATCCTTGTATGACCACACATCCACCTTAACATCCTTATTTCCGTTACCCCAATTTTATGCTCATGTTGCTTCTATACTAGCCAACATTCAGCTCCGTATAGCATTGCAGGTCTTATTGTTGTTCTATAAAATTTTTCCTTTAACCTAAGAGGGATTTTGCGGTCACACAAAAACCCCAATGCACTGTGCCATTTCATCCAACCTGCTTTGATTCTATGGCTAGCATCCTCATCAATCTCTCCCCTCTTTTCCAAAATTGATCCCAAATATCTGAAAGCATCTTTCTTAGGTACCTTCTGTCCAAGCATATCCACGGATTCTTGATCATCTCCTCTTGTCGTGGCGAACTCACACTTCATGTATTCCGTCTTACTCCGACTTAACGTAAATCCTTTGGACTCTAACGTGTTTCTCCATAATTCTAATTTAGCACTGACCCCAGCCCTGGTCTCATTAATAAGCACAATATCATTTGCGAACAGCATACACCACGGCACTTCATCTTGGATATCTTTTGTTAGCTCATCCATAATTAGTGCAAAAAGATAAGGACTCAAAGCCGAACCTTGATGTAAACCCACTGTGATTGGAAAATAACTTGATGTGCCCCTTCCTTCTTGTTTTTAAATTGTATAGCCCCTTCCTTCTCGTTGTAGTTTTAAAATTTCCCCCTTTTTCCACTCAAACTTCCAATCCCCATTACTCTTTCCCACAAAATAGCCTAAAGTCCTTTTAGAAGAGAGCAAGGTAGCGCTGTTTTATGGCATGCAAAGTTGGGTGACGGAGCATTAATGTGTGCACAAAAAAGTGTGGTGGGGAAAAAAATGCTTCTTGGTCATGTCGGCAAGTATGAAAAGATAGGATTAGGAATAATTGTGTTCGAGGATCAGTTGGCATTGTTTGCCATGGGGAATAGGATGAAGGAGACTGTTGAGGTGGCTTGCTGAACAGTGGTCTCCTATGCTCCACTGTCAAGATGGAACTTTGATTGAAATGCAAGGTAAATGGGGACAAGGGAAGATTGAAAGGATGTTGCAAGAGATTGGAAAAAGTGATCCTGAATATTTGGAGCCTTTTAAAGATTTGATTAAAAAAAAATAGTGTGGTGACATAGGATTAAACCATGTAATCGGCTTTAGTTGGTGCGATAAAGCTTGTTTGAGGTGGCAGTGGTGACTGTTCCTGTAGTTAATAGCGGTTTCCAAGGAATGGTGAAATTTTTCCTAATGGTTCTGTTGGAAATCTTACTTGATGTGATGTGTCACTTTTCTTTGTAAAATGGAATTTGGCAATAGCATGAATTTATAATGCATCATGCAATAGACGACAAAGAAGTGATGTGTTCTCAACCCTGGTACAGCTAGGCTTAGTTAATTGAGTCAAGTAATTCAAGCAAGAGAGTAAATTCTTTCTTTGACTGTTAAGATAAGCCTGAATATAAGCTAGGAGGACTGGCTCGAAAGGAGCACCTAAATACCGCCCCCCACCTACTGGTTTTATCTTTCATATTAGTTGTGATGCTTAACTACATGCATTAGATCATTGTGTGCTTGCTTATCTTGGTACTCAACATGAACAAACACAACTCTCAATGCTGGATAAAATTTTCAAACTCCAGTGGGCAGCTTTTATTCTTACTAGAGGGATGTGTTATTTTAGGATAGTGACATCAATATCACATCCCCCTCACTTTTTAATACATGTGTATGGCTTTTCTAGAAGAATGTAGAGGCCACTTTATGACTAATTTCCAGAATAATCACTCTTATGCTGATTGCTTTTTCATCTTGTGTTTCACTGAAAATTGGTGATTTCCAATATTTTCATGAAATCAGCGCCAACTCCGGTAGTGTTTGTAATATATTCAGTTTTTATGCTAGAATGTCCTAAAATTCTGAAAGCGATCAGGGTAACTTTATACATTTAAATCTTGGTTAATCCTGTTAAAAGCACGATCTAGGGATTGACTGACGTAAAGTCCGACTGGATGACCGCAGCCCACCTTGCAGTTCTATTAAATAAGCTTACTGAAAACTTTTCCTTGCCCACAGGCACATGAATTACGAAATGACACAGGGTAACAAAGGCCCTATATAACCCCATGTTCAATTGAGAGGCTACTCAAGAGACCCATGAAAAGGCAGATGGTCCTCAATGCAAATGAGTGGATTCATTCACTTGATCAATTGCTCAAGCTAACCTAATATTTTTCACCATGTCCAAAGGTACATATTAAGTGCAATATGCCATGAAGTCAGACAGTGTCAACAGATTCAAGGATGTGGATAAGCTTGTATTAAGTGTGTTTGGACCCTCTATAATACCAGAGAGACAGTATGGTACATTAAGAAAGAGGGCCCGTGCATGGCGTGCATGCACTGATTTTCACCGTGATTATCAGGACTTTATGGAAACTACTTCCTTATGGTTGTGATTTTGTTTCTGTCTTAATGAGATTAGCTGAGACATTGATTTATTCATTCTGGAGAGAGAGCTTATTTGCCCTGTCATATGTGCTAACAGAGAATTCCAGCGATCCATGCATACAATGCCAGGTTTAAGGAGAAAATAGGTGATGTCTTAGGCGCGCGTGCTGCTCTTGTCCATATTCGGACAGAGCTGGATACTGACTTTGTGGAAGATGCCATCATGAAAGCAAGCATGGAGAAACGCTGGGTAGGTGACCAAATTAAGTGGCACAACCGACTTTGTTATTTCATGGATAATAGTTGTGTCACTCCTAACCTTTTTTGTTCATAACAGGGAAACCTTGTGACTGCATTGAATATATATGAAGAAGCGCTGGACAAGGCCATGTTGAACAAAAACTTTCATTCTCTACCCTCTTTATATGTGCATTATTCACAGCATTTGTATTTGGTATGATTGCAATAAAACTTATTCTCCGATGAACAATATTGCTGTTCTGTTTACGCCACTTTATAGTACTTATGTAACAGTGGACACTCGCATGTGCCATTTCATGATGTTGTCAATGCTCTGCTAGTTCAATAGCAGTATGTTGTCTTTGACAAATGCTTGTGTTCTTTGTTTCCCCATATTTACAGACAACTCGCAGTGCACATGCAGCGATAGATGTCTTGGTAGATGCTATTAAACATTTGCCTCATTGCAAATTTCTCTATGAGGTATTTCCATCCCTTGTCATCCTAATCAAGTTCCCTCCTCACTTACCCTTTAATCCTCAAATATATGTACTTGAGTCAAGAGCATGATTTGTGGCCCCTGATGGCAACAACCACTGGCGGAACTCAGCATTTGTAGCAAAAGAGATTCAGGAATCCAAGTTCAAAGTTTGAACTTGGTGTCAGCTGTCATAACTCAGCTGTTGGTTGTGACGATGAAGCCACCAGTTGGCAAAGTTTTCTCTTGGTGCTGTTACATAAAATATAGCAAAATGTATTGCTGTAGACTGTTGCCGGAATTTTCCATGAATAAAGACTGGTATTGCCATATTATAGGATCACTTTTCATGAACTCACCTTAAATCACATGTTGTCATCGCTGATTGTTGTTGATTATTGAATCCAGGAATTGATAAGATGTGCAATGAACCATGAAGGGATGGAACATATAAATGTCGTCGAGACTGTTATAGCCAATGCGTTGTATTTGCAATCTAGCGAATCTCAAGTTTTGGACGCGAAAGATGGGGAGGATATATCAAACCTATATCTAAAGGTGAAGCACTATCTGTCATGCTTAGCGTTCATTTAGAACCCAAATAGGACTTTTATGGGTTTTTGTTTGGTTGAAGGGCGTTTGCATGTGCTCTTTTCGTAGTATTTTCTTATCGTTTGGTCATATTTAAGTATCCTACGATCACAGTGCAGGCATATTATCTTGAATTCATTTTTACTCTTTTTTGGTCAATACTTCTGATGCTCTTTTTGAAACCCAATGTTACCTCATATGTCCTTGTATTGAATTAACACACACAAGCAATCTGACAGGCTTTTTAGTAACTTGCTTGAGATTATTTTTGGTGGCAGTATGTTGATCAATGTGGAAGCATTTATGATGTAATGAGGGCATGGAATTGGCATGTAAGAAAGTTCCCTTGTTCTCTGAGGACAAGTGTATTTTCCAAAGCAACTCCTAGTACCACTATAAAATCTTTCAAGATTGTCACCGAAGAGAAGCAAAGATCATGTGTGACTGAGCCTGATGAACCGTTGGGAGACTCTTGTAAAATCCCATTAAAGCATTCTGTTCAGGAGGATGGATCTTTAGTGCAAGTAAGAGGTGATTCGTCTGAGCAGGTTACCCCAGGGGAAAGATCCAATAGTTTACCATTGCCAAGTCATGAGCAAGACTCTGGAGGAGCATCTGATGATGGTAAAAGTCAGAGAGCTCAAAATGCTTTACAGCAATCCAGGGATAATTCTCCCAATGGATCAGATGTGGATATAGTTGGTGACGAATCTGCTAAGGAAGCTGAGTCAGTTCAATCTGATTTAACATGCTCCAAGGACATTAATCAATCAGGGCATGACATAACCAATAACGAGTCGACGCCAATTTTGCTTGAAACACTTTCTTTGCATCCTCAAGAAGATAGAACTTCTGGATCAATCTCCAATTCTTCTCATAATGGTGAAACTTCTGATGAGCCCCAGGTTACAAATGAAATCTTGCTTGTTGGTGGTTCTCGAGAAACTAGCCTGTCAAACGAGAGTTTGCCAGGGAGTGGCTACAGGAGTTTCCAGGATCCAAAGAGGTCCAGTCCATTTTGCAGTCAAGGTTGTGATGGTGCTGATACTCAAAGGCAAACAAATAATGCGACATACACAGGAAGCCATCATGATCATTATTCATCAGGGTCACTTCGAAACCAGCATGAGCCTGTCAATAGGGCTCAAAGCTGGCACCATGACAGGGTTCACAGGGATTCCAGATTTGGATCCCGTGGGCATTTGCGGAGGAAATCACAACATCAACATGAGTCTTCTCAGTCAAGTTATGGACGAGGTAAAATGGGACGTCTACCAAATCAGCAAGGAATCGTGGCAAAAAGCCCGTTTCACGCTGCAACTCAGGGTAATCCAATGTCACCCCATTCATGGCCTATGCAAAATGTGCAGCCACAGAGTTTCGCTCATGGATCTCAGTCTCAGTTGCCTGTACAATCTGCAATATACCCCCAAGCTCAGATGTTCCAGTACCCTCCGCTTGATACTGAGCAATACGGGCAAATGCAGAATACCATAGCATATAATCAGATGTGGCAATATTATTACTACCAGCAACAACAATTTATGCAACAGCAACAGCAACCTCAGCAGCAACAGTCCCAACATCAACAACTTCACAGCAACCATATCAACAGCAACAAGTATTTTATCATCCACAGCAGCAGTGGCAACAGCAGCTGCAACCAAATCAACAATACCAGCAGCTGCAGGTCCAACAGTTACTTCCACATCAACAGTCCAATGACTACCAACAACTTCAGCAGCAAGAGCAGCCATCGCCATTGCAAGAACCGTTGCCTCCGAAACCCGATGCACTGGATGAACAGCAAGCGGAACATCATAATGAGGAGTCAGAGATGCCATGGGTACAACAGCAGAAGATACGGCAAGGGGCAGAAGTTGAAGAAGAGAAAAGAGAGGGAGTACACGTGGCAGTGGACTCTGCATCAGAGATTTAGATAGGTAACAATGAAAATGGATCCAGATTGTTTATCAGTGGCAATTGTTCAGAGGGTTCAGGCTAAAAGTTAACCTGTCAATGGTTGCTTATTGAAAGTAGAATCACATTGCAAAATCTGACTGTATTCATCATTTGAGATATCTTTCAGCTGAAATGTTTGACGAGGTATAGGTCGATGCATATATCAGTGTCTATCTTGAATGTGCTAATGTGCAAACAAGTGAATGCATGTCACGCATTTCCAGAAAGAATGAATAAAGATGTGAAGCCGCAGACACATCATACACAAAATTGCTTTATTATTCATCTGCCTGTTGGATTTCTTTTCCTTAACAATATCCATGTGTAAGTATTTTTACGATCATTTGGGGCAAAGAAACTTCCAAACTAGAGTTGCATATGTAAAGGAGAATCTATTGTTCTAAGGATGAAATGCAGAGTCAGGCGACCATTGTGTTGGTAATGGATCTTGTGTAACGCAATGCAGCTGCATTTCACACAGTGTATGTTGGCTTCGTAGTGTAACTGCTGCCGCTGCACAAGTGAGGGGCCTTGCAGAGTGGCTGCCTGGCTTTTATCATGGCGGAGGGGATAGCAGGGGGAAGGGTTTGGAGGCCTGGACGTAATATGTGCAATGTAAATTGGCTCTTGATTTTGAAATTTGTAATGGGTAGATGTCGATGGCAGGACAACTTCCTGTTGGTGGAACCAGTTCGGTCACCAATATGATTGCTCTTTTGTTCAGTTATGGACTAAACTTCCGAAAGCACTCTTGCATCTGATTTTTGTTGTCTCGCACCTTTCATTGAAGGCCTTTACCTCATATTTCTCTTGCTTCTGCTGTGCTGTTTCTCCTCAAGTGTTTCTTCAAGCTGTCTGTGGCAGGTATCCAGCTATTGATGAGGATATGCTCTGTTGCATTATACTGATCTTGCTTTCAATTCTCATCGTATCTGTTGTGTTTTCCGTTTGTCTTTTTCGGAGAGATTGATTCTTGTAGTTGAGCCATTTCCATTGTATTTGATGCAGGCTATGGTCTCAGTTTATCTCTTCATCGGCTACCTTCATGTTCTTCATCCTGCAAAATTGGAATTGGTGGCCAAGTCACCATGTTGCAAAACGAAGCTGCAATTGCCTTCACATTCGTCTCCCAATTCGACTTTGTGACTGAGTCTTGTTTGGTATAGGGGGTACCTTTCCGGACGATCACTCAATCATCTGTCATTACAAGGCATCTTATAATGTAATCGGCCCCCAGAATATTCAGATTTAGCAGGTTATACCTCTAGCGTTAGTGAAATTTCTAATTTGCACGAAAAGTATGCAAACTAGTTATTTGTAACTGATTTGATTTCCTCTGATTAATCTAACTTAATAACCCTCTAATTATACTTTAAAGCTTATAAAGAGGTTGCCCAGAGAGCCATTTCACTTTGCAAATTGCAAAAAAATTGCCTCTAGGCATGTCAAAATTTTCTAAAATGCTACTCTTAGGCCTAGTTTTGCCATTTTAACATTTTTCCTATCTAAATGCAATGAAGTCTGATTAGCTATGATTGGAACAAATTATAGACGCGTAGCAAAATATTCAACTCAAGCAAGGGATAAAAGATGTAAGCTCATCCCCGAAGTGCTTATAAAATTAATTATAAAAAGAAACCTAATTAGCAAGCATCAAACAACCATGTTCAATGGTGCCAAGTTTAGTCTATCTTGCTTTTCCCCCTAGAGTGTTCACTTACCTCTAATTGAAGAACCTGATCTGATCAAAGCTTTAAGCCCTTGAAATTGTTTATCTTTCAAAATGTACTCCCTTTGGTAAAAATGACAACATGAAAGTTTTACCTTATAATGCACTTGATAAGGCAACAACAAAAGTTTAGACATCTCAAATTGAAGACAAACATTGGAGCTTGGTTGCAAATAAAATTTGAGTTGGAATTTTTTTTTTTTTTTTTGGGTTACTTCCTAGGTAGTAGAAAATAGAATTTTTGAAGGTGAAGACATGTAGAGAGAGGCAGTGCTCGGCCTAGTGAAGAAAGATGAGAACGAATCCGTTCTCATTTTGCACCTTTAAGGACATTCATACGGCGGTTAAGCAAACACACCATTAATGATGTCATTTGGTAGCTAAATTCTCTTTTGAAATTTTTGAATGTTCGATAAATTCAATGAGAAATGTCAACTACTCTGAAGTATTCATTCGATAATTTGTGCAAAGAATTCAAAGAACGTCGAAATCACTTGTATAATCGCTAACTTAAGCTATCAACGAAGAGCGCATTGTAATGGCATGAATACGAATTGAGATGAGAGGTACCTAACTGAAGGGAAGTAGATTACTCTTCGGACAAAAAAAATTTGTGGGTATTAATAATGCCAGGTAACTTTGCCAAAACGCAGTGACCCTGAGGTAAATCTAAACAAACACAATGGCAAGAAGTCACGTGAAGAAAGAAAGAATTGGCGACGGGCTTGATCTAAATTGTCGGAGGAGCTTGTCGTGCAAAACGGGAGCAAAGTAGAGGAGAATTCTGCCCCGAAATACGAGTCGCTAATACATGAAATTAGACACATTTTTGACGTTCTTTCCTGGAATTTCTAAAAAAGAAAAGCTAAGCTTGTCTTCTGCTTTGTAGGGAATCAAGAGCGCACAAATGGTTGGTCCCCTTACGCAAATTGGCCAAGAAAAATCTCCACCACTAGTTTTCAACTACTTGAAAACGAAACTATCCCGAGGCAGATATTTCATAGGAAATATCTTTGATTTTCCTCGAGAGAACAAAGCACTCTAGCTAGTCGAAGCTTCGGAAGTACATGGAATGATTCTAAAGCATAAACTGATGTATTGATGGTTTTTTCAGACAAATATATAACATATATACCGGTCTATATTATGAAAAATAATGATCACCCTTTAACATTGTGTATATCTATCAAAATTTTCTTTTATCACGAGTGCATAGATCTCATTATTTGATGGTCCATAAAACATTTCGCAAGCTCTGTAAATCAATCAAGCCTAGACATTTTGGTTTGTCAAGTGATCATGACCCAAAACAACTTGTATACAGTTGATGAGCTTTTGATCAGATGACTTGAAATTCGCGAGTTGGAAATCTTCTAATATTCAAAGCACGGATGCCTTGTAGGTTACTAGTGCTTTCGATATCAATATTTAATTACGATAAACTCTCGATAATATAGGTAATATCATCTTTTAACATTATTTATTTCTTTTGAGATTGATGATTATTTACCATGTATTCATATCCGTTGGATTTCGAGATAAGGGCAATCGTACCTTTTGTTGATATTTCATGATCTATAATTAATTCTTCATGTGCGAAGAAGATTGAATTTTTCTCATATATAACTCTCAACAAGCTTATATATAGAGTTAATTACGGCGTATACTTGTATTATTTGATTAATTATTTTTTCGTTAATTTTCTTGTCAAATTAGAATTATCGATGAACTTCCTAAGCTTCAATTAGCTAGGCTTTGTTTTTTTTCTAAGGGCAAATCAAATAAAATTCCCCATGAAATATCTGCCCCCAGATAGTTTTGCTTTTCAGAAATTACTGAAAATTAGTGATTGAAGATATTTTGTGGTCAATTTTCGAAAGGGACCCCCATCTATGCGTGCTTGATGCCCAAGCCCTACAAAGTAGAAGATGACAACTTTAGCTTTTCTTTCAAAAATGCCAGAAAAGAACGTCAAAAAAATGTGTCCCATCTCATGTTATTAGTGGCTGAAATTCAATGGCAGATTGTTTTCTGCTTTGTTCCCGTTTTGCCCTACAAACTTCTCTGACAATTTAGATCGATCCCGTCGCCAATTCTTTCTCTCTTCACGTGATTTCTCGAAATTGCGCTCGAGAAAATCTGAGTTCAGATCTACCTCATGGTCACAGCGTTTCAGCAAAAGTTATCTAACATCGGTCAGTGGCCACAATTCATTTTGATGAATAATTTACTCCACGTTGCCTCAATATCTTCTCATCTCCATACATATTTATTTCTCTATAACGCTCTTTTCATCAATAGCTTAAGCAAACGAATGCTTGTACCATCTGTATTTTTCATGACGAAAAGAATGAAGGTATTTACAAGCTTTACAAGATGACTATCTAATATTACCGTTTTAACATAAAAATTACAGAAGGATATACATAGTCAAGGAAGATACATGAACAATCATGAGAGATAACATATAGAGAATCTCTTAATTTTTCTACCAGTTAGTATAAATTGTCAAATATATAACTTAGGATAAGCAATTTTTCCGATTGGACTATTGAAGGGAAAAATATTCGGGCTCAAACTGAAAAAGTCATAAATCTATTGTACGGATATTAATTCAGTCATAAATATTTTAATTTGACCAATTTAGTATTAATATGTAATATAGATGTTCCTATCAATTTTGATCGAAAATTACTAACGTAGATGTCGGTTGTCTATGTAACATAGCTAGTGCTGACATGGAAAATCGCTAGTGCTGACATGGAAAATTTTTGCAATTTTTTTAATTTTTTGAATTATTTTTTCTTTTCTTTACTTCATCTATCTTTTTTTTTCATTTGTATTTCCCTTCATTGGTCGCCGAGGCCTCGACGATGGCTGGCTCTAGCTAGGGACGGAACACCCTTGTTGGCCTTTGCCAATCTGATGAGGGTGATCCTTGCCTATGCCTAGAGGAGAAAAAACAAAGAAAAAAAAAAAGAAAAGAACAATAAAAGAAAAAAATTCAGAAACTTAAAAAAAAAGTTGTCCACGTCATCGCTGGCTATGCCATACAAGACGGTTGTCCAACACTGACAAGACCACCACATCAGCAGTTTCAGGCCAAAATTGTCAAAACAAAAATTGAACAAGATCAAAAAGTCAAAGTATAGATTTGTTAATTCTACGTTAGCACCACATGTTCATCTTTGTGGTTAATTGGCATTTTCTGTTGATATTCGAGATACAAATAAGGGATTTTTTTTTTGTCGTGTGATTGGGGATTAGGTTTTTTTTTTAATATTCATTAAAGAGAGTTTTGCGAATACACATCCAATGTATTAGAACGAGATTAGTTTAAGGACCAAAATTTCCACGAACTACGGTGAGAGAGTCAGAACAGCGTACAGGGATAATACAGGACCAGTTTTGTAATTTCTCCGTTAGCTTTTAACATGTGAACTCTCTTCGTACCTTATCCAAATGACAAAGTGAAAAGACAGTTGATACTAGGAGGGTTGGCTAAAGTAGGGATGAACCCATGCTCGGATTGAGACCATTGCCTTCATCGACACTCGCATGGATCGATAAAAAGTGAGTTGGTATAATTTCGGATGCAACGTCAAAGACGTAATCATTAACGTAATAAAATAAAGCGACCGTCGAGATAGTAAAGTCGAGAATACCGTCAAGATTAACTGTTTGCAACTTCTATTGGTGACTTTTCTTTGTAACCTCCATTTGCAACCTCCGTCAATAACAGGCGATTGTAGATTTTAAATGGACACATCGTGCTTTTTGGAGACCCCACATAAATTTAAAAAAAATTATCTTTATCTTTACTTTCAAATTAACACCATGGATTAATTCCGACGTGATATCATTGCATGGTCGAGTTTTGTCGTCGATTAGATTTCGGCAGGGGCTATCTACATTGGTTCCTTCGCAACAATTGTACTTTCCAATCGTCTGTGTTTGTACAATACTATCGAAGTTAAAGTTGTTGATTCTCTTGTTTGCTTGGATATTTCCAGTTGGAGTCGGCATGACATGTTCCTCTTTAATTAAAAATCAAAGAGCAATTTTCGGTAGAAAAATACTTCGTCGCGAGAGAAATTGTAGCCAAACAGGTACTAAAATCAGTAATAATCATTGTCTAAAGCATGCGGAAAAGAAATCGATCAAGCACATACACATTGAAGGATTGATTCACGCATCCTCGACCACCACCCGACCCGACGGGACTTGACCCGCCTCGCCTCACGTCATTTAACCCAAGAACACATCAAAGTCTATTCATCTTGAGTTGATTGACAATTGATAGCACAAAGGGTAATTATATGAAATACCACGTAATTGGCACATGAAAAAAGTGGTGACACATCGGGATACTCTAACACTATTCTTACATGTAAGTTATGATTTTTTTTTTGTCGATGTAAGTTTGCGAAATTGATAAATGGGAGGTTGCATAGAATAAGTAATAAATGAGAGACACCACATAAGTTATATGATTAATATCACGAAAAATTCCAAACTGATATAATTATGACAAATTTACCCAATCTTTTTTTGATCTCAAAAAATTCCAAACTGATATACTTGTGATAAACTTATCTCAAAATATTTTTTGATCACAAAAAACCTCAAACTTGTACACTTATGATAATTTTACCTCTCGTTATTTTCCATTAAGTATTTCTATCAAATTTCTAAGTTAGATAACACGTAACAGTTTATGGATGTATCGATTTGGAATTTTATCTTTCGTTTGTCACATGCGTATTAGTTTAGGGTTTTCCATTACATTAATCTAATTTAACGGAAAGTAATGGAAGGTAAATTTTTTATGAGTGTACCAGTTTGAAATTTTTTATGGTTACGAAAATAGTTTGAGGTAAATTATCACATGTGTACTAGTTTAAGATTTTTTATGGTATTAACCCTAATAAAAGCACGTAAGCGTGCGGAGTTGATACTCTAACAAAAAAAAAATGATTATTTATTAGATTTAATACAAATAAAAATCTCAAATCAATAACCTTGTGAGAAATTTACCCTTCGGTTAGTTTTCATTAAATTTCACCATCAAATTACTGAGTTGGATAATACGTGACAGTGATGGTTGTATCAATTTAGGGTTTTCACTCTCCATTTGTCACATGTATATCCATTTAGGGTTTCTTCGTGATATTAGCCGATTTAATATAAACTAATGGAGGATGAATTTTTCACAAGCTAATCGATTTGAGGTTTTTGTTAGGCAAAAAATTAATTTTGAGTAAATTTATCACATGCGTATCAATTTAGAGTTTTTCGTATTCTACTTCTCTCATACCTATTTGTTGCCCCACACCAAACTTTGTCTCAATTAATTAGCCATCCCTCTAGATCTGTCAATGTGTGTTGATTTGTCATCTAAATTTATGTGTGTCATGAGCAAAATTTAGACCGTTGAGTTTTGGCGCCAACAACAGCATGTTGAAAAAATAATAATAAAAAACTTGTCACCCATTGATAAAGCGACGTGAGTCCTATGAGTTGGGATTTACTCAGCTAGACTGACTTTGAAGATAACGAAACGATGAGATTTTGAGATTTCCCTGGAGTCTAGGTGTGCATAATATATTTCCTAAAAATATCTTAGGATAACAGTTCTATTTTCCTACTTTTCTATTTTTTTTCAAAAAACAGGTTCGAAACATATGTCCGTTTGATAAAGTAATTTCGTTTTTTTTATTTTATTTTCAGGATCAACTTTTGGTCTAGAAATATGTTTAAAATAGAAACGAAAGTAGTAAAATTTTCTATTTTTTTATATTTATTTCGGGAGCATAAATAAAAATAAGAATTTTTCTTATTGCTTAATCCCTTTATCTTTGCGTGTGCTCTCCTTTTCTCTCTTGCCTTCCTATGCTATCGTTGGTCACCTGTTGCCGTTCCCCGATATTTGTTTCCTCATGCGTCGTTTGCCCTTCGTTGGCCTCCGGGTCCCCCCCACCATTCGCGCTCCACTTGGCTGTTCGCCACTAGCCAATTTTCGATCCCTGGTTGCTATTTGCTCGTCGCCAGCCGTTTGCTGATTGCCGATCTCCGATCCCCAACTAGCGTCACTAGCCGCCGGTCATCGGTCTCTAGTCCCCAGCACCATTCGCCATTTGCCATCTGGCCACTCGTCGCCCACCACTGGTTCGTGGGTTGCCGACCTCCAGTGTCCGATCGCCAGTTTCTGGACGTAGAAATTTATACTGTTATCAAATAAATTTGTTTTGAGAAGATAATTTTGTGTTGTTGACAAATGTGTGTTTTTCCTCTAACTCGTCTAGGGAGTAAAGATAGAATAATTGTTTTTATCAGAAAATAGAGTTCGGGAAAAAAAAGTGATTGTGATTTGCGCCTTTAAGTTGCAAGCAAACTCTTTATGTCTTCCAAGGTGGGAAGTGAAAGGCCAAAAAAAAAAAAAAAAACTATATTTATCATCCCTGTATTCCGTGAAGAGAGGCTGAACAGGTGGGCACATTTGGCAAAGTTTTGCCGCAACCAGAGTTAGCAAGTCGGGCCATGTCAAGAAACGTGGCAATGGTTGTGTGATGATGGAGGAGACAGCGAAAGCAGGCGATTGAAATCCACTCGCGCACACACCCACCTCTTCACTTTGTCCAATCAAAACGAGGGGGTCAGATCGTACTAGGGACAACATTCGATTAGCAGCCACTAGTTCATGTGTTCCTCAAAGCAACACCCAGAGGAAAGCGGAGGAGACAGACCCACCTGCGCCAAAGAATGAAAAAGACGCATGGAAGCTGCAGCGAGAATCAAGAAGAGGAACCAAGAAGTACAATGATGATAATGATCCAACTGCTGCAACTTCCGCTCCCGCTTCTTCCGAATTCACCACCGTCCCGCAAGAATCTCTCCCAAATATCCTCCAACTCGTTAGTAGCTTGAGATGGCGCTGCGAGGAGACCAGAAGAAGAACACTGCCACAACCCTGGCGTCATCTGCTGAAGTGAAGGGATGAGGCAGAGCAACGACAGGGACAAAGCGATTGCTTACTACAATGCAGATGCTGTGCTTATGGCTGAGTTTGAGCAGTCCAGCGTTTCTGGTAAGTCGTTCAATTACACCAAGTCTGTCATGGGCGTCCCTCCGTTGTGCCTGAGGAGAAAATCACCGCCTATTTGTCAGAATCCAAAGGGGTGGCCTCACTCAGCCCTTTGGTTGTATGCTTGCCGTCGAAGAACCGGGTTTTAGGATCGTTGGTTACAGCGAGAATTGCTTTGAGTTACTGGAGATTAGGCTTGAGAGTGAGTTTTTGGGGTCAACATCAGGAAGAGTCTGATTGGGGTTGATGCAAGAACCCTTTTGCCCCTTCTTCGGGTGCTTTGCTGGCGAAAGCGGCAGCTTCAAGGGAGGTTTCGCTGTGAGCCCGGTTTGGGTTTATTCTAGGGGCACCCAGAACACCGTATTATGCTATACTTCATAGGATTGACGTGGGGATTGTGATAGATTTGGAGCCTGCGAGGTCCGGCGAACGCGATGTCTCTTGCTGGGGCAGTGCAGTCACAGAAGCTAGCTGTTCGCGCGATTTGTAGGGTTGCAGTCACTTCTGGGGGAATATTGGCTTGCTCTGTGATACAGTTTGTGAGGATGTCAGAAGTTGATGGATATGAAGGTTATGGTTATAAAAGTTCCATGAATTATGATTATGGGTGAAAAAATCTTTGTCTTCGCGTTATAAAAAAAATAAAAAAAAAAAAAAAAAAAAAAAAATATTTAAAAAAAAAAAAAAAAAAAAAAAAAAAAAAAAAAATAAAAAAAGAAAAAAAAAAAAAATAAACAAAAAAAAAAAAAAAAAAAATTAGGAAAAAATAAAAAAAAAAAAAAAAAAATAAGGTTCCATGATGATGCCATGGGAAGT
>JAGVVM010005177.1:0-28825 GCA_019149425.1 Psidium friedrichsthalianum
TCACCTGTTTCTTCTGGGTAAGATGAGAGGATGACGGGATGAAGATGGTGTTATCTCTTTGAGGAGGAACAAGAGGACCTTTCGCACTATGTTGAATCACCATTCCTGTTGTGAATTGAAGTGATTAAATTGTTCATATTCGTGAAGTTTTGCTGTTTCATTTACTTAATACGGGTGGTATTCAGTAGACCTCCTGGAGTGTGTGGGTTTGTGTACTCGAGGTTGGATCAGTCAATCTTTGGTTCTTTTTTCCTTTGCTGGATCAGTCAAGCTCCCTTTGAGTTAATTTTGTCATTAAATTCTTGATCTTTGCTGCTTCTTATGGATGCGAGCAAGAGTATTCATATGCACGAGCTAATGAATTGCTAATTTATGAGGACGTTTTGCCGCTAGCTGAAGTATCAAATTGCTGTTAAAGACCGGATCGTGAGAATTGGGGAGCTAAAACTGGGTTTATTGAATTGGAATCGAATGTGGATTTTTCCAATGGTGTGCATGTTTCGCTGTAGACCTTCTTAGTGTCCATGTGTGACTGGCAATCGAGTTGACCATTTTGGGTGTCCTTTATGCTTGGTTTGTATGCTTTGTGCAGAATGGATTCTCAGATTAAGCACGCTGTTGTTGTCAAAGTCATGGGTCGAACGGGGTCGAGAGGGCAGGTGACTCAGGTGAGAGTCAAGTTCTTGGATGACATGAACCGGTTCATCATGAGGAATGTGAAGGGACCGGTGAGGGAAGGAGATGTCCTCACCCTTCTGGAGTCCGAGAGAGAAGCACGGAGGCTTCGTTGAGCTATCGCTTTCATGTGTTCCCTGAATTTTGGTACGACTATGCTGGGGTTTTCTGCTACCGGTTGATCCAATGTGAGACTGTCAAATATTACTTTCAGTTCACATTTGAGGATAACAACTTTTGTCGCTTGAAGTAAGAAGACTTTTGACTCATTTCTCCCACTGAAAGAAGTAGACACTCAGCAAAACCTTATTTCGCTTCTGGTGTTAAGAACAATTTCGCTTTTTGAGAAGTTGGCTCTTGACGTTCAAGCGGCTGTCTCTGTCTCCAGTAGATTTCGCTCTCCGTGAGAATCAACAGGCACTTATTTCATAGCTTTGAAAACCATCTTCTCCAGCATCAGTGCATCCTTAGCAGAAGCTTTACCTTCATGTAGAGATGATCATAGTCCATGCTCATGCTCAATTTCAAGCAGCCTCAGGAAGTCCCCTTCGTGAAGATTCATTCGTTCCTAATATGAGATGATTGCATCGTGCAACCCACAGAGCTGACCCCCTTCCTTTCAGCTTCTGCTACTACTGTGCCGGACCTGGACGAGGCAACGAAAAATAGAGTGAAATGGTCCTTTCTCTCGTATCTGGTCATAAAAATCTACACATGGAACCAGCATACAATCCATCAAAAAGCTCTCAAGTAGAAACCGTGCGGTCATAGTTTCAATGATACCATGTGAACATTAATTTGGACCTAAGCAGGTCCTTAATAGGCTCAAGAAGAGACCGGGAAGGAACTCCCCGGTATGGTGGAAGGAGCTCTTCGTAAGTTCTCTCCATAATCCGGAGGGAACTTAGAGGCCTCTAGCTGGGGAAGATAGATACTAGGTCAACTTGGGTTGGCGATTGCTGGGTAAGCAAGTATAATAACCTCCCGCGCCTGAAGTCATAGAGGGGAAGCTGAAGCTTCGGCTTTCCTACTAGGTCGACCTGTGCTTTGCACAGGTTCTGTCAATCGATTTGTTGTTCGCTTAAAGTGGTACAATTCACGGATTGAATGACGGGCAAGTCTTTGAAATGACAACGCTCTGTGTACATTAGAACATTCGGTGGGACTTCCAAAGACATTGCATTGAAAAATTGGCCTCCATTCTTCTAAGAGTAAGATGACGAACGATTCAATATATTTGCCTCAAATCCCTTTTCTCTGTAACTTCTTTTCAGCCGAAACAGGCAGTGTTTACGTACACCTTTTTAGGTACACATTGAACAACGAAAACCTTACCGGAGCAACAATTGAAAATTATTGAGAATCAAAAACAAGAAGGGCGAGAATGATTTAAATGATTGCAGCACGCAATTGAAAATTTAGCATCACTCTTTAGCATCTGCAACAAATTATAAAACATGTCTCGATTGGGCGGTGTTTGGAGCGCCGGCCCCGGGCGACGCTACAGTTACCGTGCTTGTCAGCTCTTACCATTGCTGCCCATGGATGGAGATGAGATTATGTTATCGGACTTAGTCTCTCCTCCGACATTTTTGGTGGGCTTTTATAACTGTTTTGCGTTGGTCACATGGGCCACTCAACCCCAGCCCATGTCCTAATTTTTTCTGCTTTTTTTTTTTTTTGGTCGGATCCCGTGTCCTAATTGACACGTGACAAAATATGATATGTCAAATCAACACTAATGCTCCGACCCACAAAAATAAATAAATAAATCAACGCTCATGCATCGCCATTCGACAGTATCTCATTCGGTAGCAGCCTTTTGCCTATAAATCCCCCTAAAAGCTTTCCTGTTGAGAACATTTGTTAATGGAAAATTCACAGGGAAAATCTTCCTAACAGTGTCACCCGGCAATTAAAAATCCCCTAGAATTGCCCAATCCTACTCTCGACTCATGTGCTCTTTATTCATTTTGTATTGCTCGCGCGCATCACTTGCCTTCTCTCGCTGAAAGAATCATGTGCGAAACCCGGGACAAGGTCCTCAACCCATGTTCAGTGCCCCTAGAGAAGAAATGCTCGACGTATAAATTTTCAGACAATTGTCCATCGATAGTAGTTTGGTACAAAGATCGATCTATGGAATGAATCTCGCGTTTGCCAGGAAAGGATAGCAATCACTGTTTTCTTGTTACGCCTTAAAACAATCTGAGATTAGCAAATATCCTGAAATTAAACTAGAATTTTCAGACAATTGTTAAAAACAATCCGAGATTAGCAAATATCCTGAAATTAAACTATAAATTTTCAGACAATTGTCCATCGATAGTAGTTTGGTACAAAGATCGATCTATGGAATGAATCTCGCGTTTGCCAGGAAAGGATAGCCATCATCGTTTTCTTGTTACGCCTTAAAACAATCCCAACACACCTTCGAAAGCTCTGCTATTCATGGCATCGCTCAAAAATGATACATGCCCGTGCATTTAACGAAACGATGTGTTCTTGATGATGCGTTCTTCGTTTTTTGAATTCCACGGAGTGATATTATTATTTTTTTTTTGGCCTACTTAGATAGTGGTATCTTCATCCTTTGGGCCATGTCTAATATTAGGTTTTGAAGGTTGAGCATATCATATGAGAATAACTGTAGATCTTAAGATGACGTGTGGAAAATTAATGACGTGTGTATGGTCTTGGTTCCTGATCTAGGGGCATAATTTAAGTACTTAAATTCCACGGAGTGATATTATTATTTTTATTTGGCCTACTTAGATAGTGGCATAATTTCATCAACAAATTCAATTAACCAGTTCTAACGTTTCTATTCATAAGTATTGTGGATAGATCTTTCGGGAACAATCATTTGGCAAAAGCTCGGGAAAATTGTCAAAAAAAAAAAATCTTAAACCTATTGCCCTCGTGTCAATTTAGTCATAAGTATTTTTATATTTTGCCAATTTAACCCATTCACGTGGACGTTGTTGGAGTGTGATTCATATCCTTCAACGATAGGGAAGCATGTGGGTTCAAGGGAGCCATCGCGGCAGGAGTTTCAAAGAAACAGTGCCACTTGATCACTAGAGGGCTTTTGCAGTTTCAAACGATTTACGTTCAAAATTGGCCGAATTTACTCAATTAGCAAAATGTGAAAAGTTTTAGAACTCAATTGATACAATTAAAAATTTAAGCACTGAAGGCACAGGTGCAATAGCTCTGAATTGTCTATTATGCTAAAAATTGTCACCTAAACATTTGATGGGATCTACTCCAACGATGTATTGTGAACTTTGTCCACAAAACCTGCGTGGTGAGGAGAAAATATTGATGGGACAAATATATCGCGCGGTGGTGATAATGCAATGTACTCAATCAATCACTATTGTCTGCATGTTATGAATCTCATTTTGCTCAATGCCATGTATTCACGTATCTTACTTTTGATTGATCGATTACATCAACTATTATTATAATGTGATTCCCCGCATTGAGAGAAGAAGAGAGAACCTCCTCACTCGAATATTCCTCATAAAATCCGTAGTCCCGTTAACTTACCCTTCTCAATAAACAATTAAAGTCGATGCAAATACTCGTGTTCAAGAAACAAAAAGATGAATGCTTTACTAATCGGTGTCCACGAATTTAATTTAGCTCATTGTTACGTCTCTAATTGGCAGTTCCGTTGGGCCATGGAAAGGGCATTGAGCTTGACGACCCCCAATGCGGTCTAATCTTAAATTTTTTTGCGTAGCCATTGGAATGGAACTCAATCAATCACCGAATCTCATTTTGCTTGGTGCCACGTATTCACATATCTTACTTTCGATTGATCGATTGCATCAACTATTATTATGATGTGATTTCCCGCATCGAGAGGAGAAAAGAGAACCTCCTCACCCGAATATTCCTCATAAAATCTGTAGTCCCATTGACTTACCCTTCTTAATAAACAATCAAAGTCGATGCAAATGCTCATGTTCAAGAAGCAAAAACATGAATGCTATACTAATCCACGCATTTAATTTAGCTCATTGTTACTTCTCAAATCAGCATTTCCATCGAGGCATGGAAAGGGCGTTAAGCTCGACAACCCCCGGTGCTGTCTAATCTTAAATTTTTTTTTTTCGTAGCAGTTGGAATGGAACTCAATCAATCACCGTTGCCCGCATGTTGTGAATCTCATTTTGCTCGGTGCCATGCATTCACATGTCTTACTTTTGATTGGTCGATTACGTCAACTATTATTATGATGTGATTCCTCGCGTCGAGAGTAGAAGAGAGAACCTGTTCACTCAAATGTTCCTCATAAAATCTGTAGTCCCATAAATTTACCCTTCTCAATAAACAATCAAAGTCGATGCAAATACTCACGTGTTCAAGAAACAAAAAGATATGGATGCTTTACTAATAGGTGCCCGCACATTTAATTTAGCTCATTGTTACGTCTCTAATCGGCAGTTCTGTCGGGCCATGGTTGGGCTTAGCAACAGCCCCCAACGCTGTCCAATCTTAAAATTTTTCCGCGTAGCAGCTGGGGTGGAACAACACAGAAAACTCTCGCCGCTGGTGTGAACGAGCTGGATGAAAGTCCAGAGTGCAGAATTTCAAAGAAAAGCGGCCGAACGGGACATTTCGTAAATAAGACCCAAATCGGTGGGCCTTTTTGACGACCCATGAAAACCCAAAAGGATGAATTTGAAATCACGGACCAGCGGCGGATCGGATCCGACATCCCATTCCCCCCGAAACGCTTTCGCTCGAGTCCACGTCAACGCCGGGCCCCACCTCCCCCATTGCGTTAATTTTGGATTAGAGAAACCCAAGCGTCTGCAGGACACGTCACCCTTGTCGGACGCCCAGGCCCACGCCTCGTCGCCTCGATCAACGCTGGGCTGGCATTAAAATACTCCTTTCGCCCTTTTTCTTTGTCAAAAGTGGTAGTGAAAATGAAAACGAAAATGAAAATGGTGCCGACGCGTCAGCTTCCCTGCATCCCAATCCCCGTGTCTCTTTCTCATTTTTCGCACCGGGAAGCGCGCATCGCCGTTCATCTACCCATCCACTTAACGGTCCATCTCGGCTCTGACGTGGATCGTCTGACACTGGCGTCACGCTCCACTAAGCCTACCTGTCCCACGCGGGCTCGCGGAGCAAATTATGGGTCGTTCGCCGGACCACGGTCGACGTGTTCTGCGGGTCAATCGAAAATTCAGGACTTACTTTTTGGGTCAATTAGAGAGTGTAACGACAATTCTTTTCTAAAAATAAAATAAAAATAAAAAATTGATGTTTGGTGGGACTGCAATTTGTTCACGGAGCACGGGAATTTACATTTTTTTCGCTCGAGCGAGCTGACGTCATAATGGAAGAGAAAGGAGGGTGGAGGATGGAGCCATGCAAAGGAAAGGACGGTGGAGATCCGTTTTCTCCACGACGCCCACTAGCGAAACGGCACGTGGTCTTGAACCACGTGGAGCCTTGCGTGGGTCGATTCGCGGGGCCATCTTTAGAGATCTCCAGAAAGGGACGTGAAGGGGGTGAGCTGGCTCAGCAACATCTGTTTTCCGCCCCGTGGGCCCCCCGCGCACTTCGTTCAGTCCACCTGGTTGCGACACGTCAGTGCACGGACCACCTACACCGACACAGGGCAAAGGCTCGTGGGGACCACTTTCCCCGTGGGCCCAGATATGTGCCTCTGACCAGTAAGCTATTTTATTGTTACGTGACGATTACCGTCACCCATAATTTTTTAAACAAAATTCTGACTCAATTTTAAATTACATTATTATTAAAATAATCACATATATCGATTAACTTAAAAAATAATTTTTATAAATGATATAAATAATATTATTTTCAAAAAAAAAATTCAGCTTATTCATTTTCCATGACACAAATGAAGCCTTTATTGTTCAGATAATTTTCCTCTGAATTCTCGCCTTTGCTTGGAAAAGCTCCTAAGATTTGCAAAATTGATTAGGATAAAAATTCACAAGAACGCTAATGATTTAATTAAGTGTGGCTAGGCTCAAGACGATCGTCCGATTGAATCGACGACATCCGCCGGACGTGAGATGGTGGGACCCGCGATCACCAAAATATCAGGCGTCGCGGTGTCTTTTCTTTTTCATTTTCCTTTTTAGGCTGCGCAAGACAACGACACGTGTCTACCTTGGTGAGATGAGGTGGAAAGAGAAAAGCAGAGGGGGTGATGGGATTCCGCATCAAGCATTGGACGGCCGAGATGAGCGATTCCTCCTGATATTCTAGATCATAGCGTCGATGGGACTAGGCTTTTGTCCGATGATGGAGGGCTCTCCGCGTAAGGATATGCGGCGGACGCAGCGGCACCGTCCGTCCCGCCTGATTTTACCGTCTGGCTTTATCGTAGCCACGGAGATGGACAACGTCCAATTTTGTATGGACTGTAATTGAGTTGTGATGTAGCCCCCGTTAGATTGGCAGGTTGGGTTAGATTGAAATGATTCGGTTCAAATTATCTTATTTAACCCGATTCGATTTATTTTATACACAATGCAAATTCAACGATCTAAAATCTTTATTTAATAATTTCTCGATATATTATTGTATTTAAAGATTGGTGGTTTTTTTACCGGAAAATAACGTATTTACTTTAGATGGAAAGTAGGCTTCTAACCCCATTATTTTTTGGGGTCACAGCAGGTTTTGACTTTAAACTAAACCACATATGACCCGCTTATATAAATGTGGATTAACATTTTGGCTTGCGATCATTTCGACAGATTTACTTGTAATTTTCGATATGTTCCGAATATCGTAACTTATTTTGCCGGCGCTCTAGGTATTTTCAGATCACAGCACCTAACCAAGTCGAGGAGATAGTTTTTTTCAAGACCGTAACGAACCATTTTTGAATTTTCAAGTAATTGCGAAAAAGACCAACGTACCGAACAGTTTCGCATCCGTCGGTTTGCGGATGGAAAATGATAAATCATTGAGCTCTGATCGAGAGGTGACCATACTGCGAATTGCGATGCAGAGAAACGGCGGAGGAGGACGCCGGAGAATTCATCAGTATTCCCACGTGTGACTTCCTGTCATAAACAGACCAAACATAGCAAAAGATGAATATGTGGAAATCTTCATTGAAACTGAGCATGGACGAGGTAGTGTGCAATCACGTCAAGCAATAGTGTTTTGCTTAAAAGTCGCACGATTCGTGCAGGAAAAGCAAATTGATTGCGGATGCAGCAAAAGCCACATATTGGTAGGGCAGGGGAAAAGGCTAGCTTTCTCTTGCGTGCTTGGAACAATCTTATCTCTTCAAATTTCTTGCAGGATCAAAGCACGAGGATGCTCCGTTTGGACATTTCTGGAGGTACGCCAGTCCGGTCACTGCAGGACGTGTGTGAGAATTTGGAACGTAAAAGTTACTCCCGATAATTAATTATAATAACGAAAGCCTTCAATCCAATATTTAACCTTTCAATTTGACTCGTTTAGTACTGAACCTTTTGACAATCTGCTGATGTAGTTATCCATGCGATTTTAATGGGAATCTCTAACGTGGACGCCCGACATCTTACATGATACGAATGACGTTAAAGTAGATAAATTTTGCAATTTGACCACCGCCTAGACTGCTAGCTAGCGGTGAGAAAATAAGTAAAAAAGAAAAAATCAGAAAATTCAGAAAAAATTACAAAACTATCAACTTCAGTATCTACCATCCTATGGCCATCCATGTAAGACAAACGACATTCATATCGGCGATTTTAGGTCAAAATTAGTCGGAATGACTTCATTGACAATTTTCACTATCATTTTACGCTTGATTATGACCACATCTTCTCGATGTTACAAGTAGCTTTTTGCGACCTCTTTGTGCTTGATTCCAACATGACGGTATAATACCATACGGTACATACGAAGAAGACAACTTATCGGCGGTTGAGGTAGCAAAATACGATGCTCGTGCGTGTTTGTTCTAATTAGACCCGTCTTTTTTTCCAGGAAAAGTGCAAAAAACAAAGTCATAAACTTATTACATTGACTTAACAAAGAAAAACTTATTATATTGGTACCAATTTTGTCTTGAACATTTCAATTAAATCATTTATCCTAAACCTTTTTACATTTGTACTAATTCAATCTACCCAATCAATTTAAACTAGAAATTACTGACTTGGATGTCCATCATGCCAAGTAGAATGGTCAACCCCGACGTAGATGTTTTTAATAATATTTTTTATTATTTATTCATTTTTAATTATTTTTTCAATTTCTCTCTCTTCTATGCCTTTGTTGATCGGCACTGGCCTGTGTCGACTAGGGGTGATCGTTCCCGATCCGGTCCGGTTCCCCTCAAGATTGGGAACCGGACCGGTGGTCCCGGTTCCCAATTTGCCGGAACCGGAACCGGACGACCATCCCGGGAACCGGACTGGATCGGATCGATAAATGGATCGGATCGGACCGAACCGAACCGGACCCGATAAAAAAAATATAACCAAAAATATTCTTTATTGTGAAATTAATAACGTTATAGAACTTCATGTCTATATAAAATGACTTCGAAAAAAATAAGAGGCCCAAGGAGCCGAAGAAAATTCACGGACCGCGATCCGATCCTAGAACCCGGATCGGAACCGGACTGGACCTCTATAGAACCAAGGATCCGGTTCGGGTGGGCTAAATTGCTCACCCCTAGTGTCGACCCATGCCCGAGGAGGGTGAGCCCGACCCTTGCCCAAGCCAAGGAGGCCTTGCCCAACGTTGCCTGCGAGGGGTTTGCTCGCCAGGAGTCCCTCGAGCTCGGCAAGGGGACCCCTCCCCTAGGTGACACCGACTCTCGCTTGTGGTGGTAAGGGCGACTCTTGCCTAGGTGAGTCCAACCCTTGCTAGCCATGGGTCGGCATAGGCCATAGAAGAGAGAGAAAGGAAAAAAAAAAGAAAAAGTAAAAATATTAGAAAAATTATTCGCGTCAACATCGACCGTGTCATGTAGGACAACGGACGTTCAAGTCAATAATTTTGGTCCAAATTAGCCGGATTGACTGAATTAGTATCAACATACGATTAAAATGGTTATGACTGAATTAGTACTAAAGCAACACATTTAAGATTTTTTTTGGGGGGTTAATTTCCCCCCTTTTCCACGGCAAGAAACCTTCTCGTCTCACGTTCACCAACATCCAATTGGGGCGCGGCTATGAATCCTATTAGGTCAACCCATCTTTAAATGGAGTAATCAGCTCAAAGATAACGCCAAAATTCCAAGCGCAAGAACCAGGAATCAAAAATCATCGACTGCCTCGCATCGCATTTGGTAACAGGGGCAACAGGAAAGATGGCTTTGATCGAGCTAGCTCTTTGATCAGCCAGACGAGCACCATTCCGTGCTGAAAGTGACTAACTCTTTCAATGGAGGATGTGCTGCTACTAAATTGTTCTGTTCTCATGGCGAGCATTCAGCTAATGTACTTACGTATTTTGGTTAACAACGTTTAATTTGCATTTTGGGAATTTTTAATGCTTCTCGTTCGGAGACAAATTTATTAAGAGCAGAACGTTCGAGCAAAATTCGAAGAATTCAAAAGAGTGTGTTTATTTGATTGAATTTTTTTTTTTACACGAATTATTTTTTCCGAAAATTCATGCGTTTGGTTTGTTGGGAATCGTTAGCCTACGAAAATGAATTTCCCGATCTGAAAATGGTAAATATTTCCCCGAGAAATAAAAACACGCCGAGATATTCACACCCGACCGCGAGGAGACAACTACAAGTAAAGCTCATCCATCTTTCGTTCATCTTCGTTTCACGACCCTTCGCTAGGAATATGTGCGCTGGCAAAAGTAATCCAAATGGCGCGTACACGTTGCGGGCTGATCCCCCGATCAATGCAATAAATATCGAGGTTTATTTAATTAATCAAATAAAAGAAATATTTTCCTTTTTCAATTTTTAATGAAGGACCAATACATCGTACTCGTCTTGGATTTTTGATTAAGAGGTTTTAAAAACATCGGGGACGTCAGAATTATGTGGCGAAGCAGGGGAGGGTCGTCGTGGACTGGACGCCAAAGCGGCTATTCATTACCGTTAATTTTAGAACTTTCGGGCCCTTCTCTTTTTCGCCCCGTCCAATTAATTAATTAATTGATCGATTAAATTTTAATTAAATTAATCAAATTATCTTGTGTACAGTACGGGCGCAGCGTGGACCACGTAAGCCACATGACGGGGTGGCATGGGGTGGAAGTTCTCGAGGCGAGATGGATCCACAGGCGACCACGTGTACGGCCAGCGGTGACGCTGGCGTAAAATTCCGTAAATTCAAGAATTGACCAGCACGATTGTCCAATTGGCCAGCTCAACCACCACCCTCCCCGTCCTGCTCTCGTATATACGCCCGCCGTATGCGTACGCTCTCGTACCAATACGACACGTGTGTGGTGACGTGGATGTTGCCTGCTCTCTCTCTCTCTCTCTCTCTCTCTGCCCCTCCCGGCTCCGTCTCCGTCTCCCTCCTCCATTCTCTCCCTCTCTCCTCTTCTTCGCTCCGAGAGCTCGAATCGTTCGTTGCGTCTCAGAGAGATAAAATGCAGTTTCGAGAATTGAGCTTTCTTTGACTGCTGAGCGTCGAGCTTCTACGTCTTCTGCTGAACTCTTTTTTTGCCCTTCTCTCTCTCCGTCGAGATAATTTGAGCTTCGAGTCTCTGTAAATCCAAGCGTTCAAATTCTGTCGTCGTTTTGTTTTTCCCAAAGTTCTCCTTTCTGGGTTTGGGGACGAAAGGAAGCAGGACTCCAGCTGGGCAGTAGAAGGTGCGTTGAGCTGCTGTTTGATTTGTGTGAGTTGAATATTCTCGCCCTTCTTCGTTCCGTACTTGGAAAAATTGCTTCTGGCAGCTGAAAAGCGAGGATGACCGACGAATGCGTGCTGAATTGAGTCAGAAGTGCATGTGGAGAATATAATCGTGATGTGTTTTGTCAGGGACGTTGATTGCAGCGAACATCATCGAGAGTTTCCGCATGTAGTGCCGATATAATGAACTTTTTTTTTTTTAGACGAATTGTGTGCAAATTTTTCTGTCGAATACATATTTCATGCTCTGTTTGAAGGGAATAACAACCGGAGAGGAGAGCAGCCTCTAGAATTCCGATTTTGTTTTTATTTCTCTGTGCTTCCTGGGATTTGTGTTGCATGGAGGTAATGTTGTTGAGTTGTTACAACCCAGCAAAGAACTTTCTTGCATGGGATATAGTTTGCATAAATTACCGATTTTAGTGTGATAGTAGGTGACTGTGTACTTGTAATTTTAGATCTGGGAATTGTTGGCATGAATTAGGAGTCAGGACCATGATTTTGGAATATGTAAAGAGAACAGGATCTTGAAAGTTCTTCTTGCTTGCTTGCTTGTTTGTTTGTTGCCTTTTCCCTCTTTTTGGAATTTTGCTTTCTCAGTAATCAGTATAACTCTAGCCAAACGAGCGATTTTGACTTATTCGGTAATTCCATGTCGGTTTCTCTTTAAAAATCTGAAAGGGTGGTAACTTATCTCCACTGGCTAGTCTTATATTTTCTTGTAAAGGTTTCGTTGTATCTTCACCTTACAACTCCCTTTTGATGAACCATCTGAGAAGTTGAGGTTTTTAAGATCTCAAAAGTGACCTTCTCTGTGTGAATCATGGGCCCTTAAACTTGTTTCTTCCCTTTTATTTTCTTTCTTGGAGTAAAATAGATAGTGGGCAACTATGATTTTTTTTCTTCACGCTGTGGGTGAAAGCGGCCTCCCTTAGCGGATCTGATTTTTCTTTGCTGGTACTTATTAGTTGCCAAATAAATAGTTTGATTCGGCATCAAACGAATTCTTACATGAGATTTTCTCATTACGAATTAGGTGTATTTGGGGTTCTGGTGAAGTGCCACAGGTTTACCATAGTGTACTGCCAAATTTTGTTTTTAAATACAATTGGCTTTGTCATTCACAGATGGATGTCAGATGTTTAGGAAGATATATCTGAGGAAGAAGATTCTGCAACGAGTGCCATTCTGTGCATGCCATTGTTTCACGAGGTTATAATGAATTTCTTATCTGCAGTTGGAAGGTTATGTGAATCTCATAAATGATCTGACTTCTGCCTTTAAACGTTTGTTAGTTTCTTGGTGATTTATAGAGAAAAAATGAGTTGACTTTCGCCTACTATGCTTGAGCTTGAGTGACTTGGTTGCAATTGGAAGCTATTAGTTATATTCCCAGTAGGCTCTATGACTTTTCATCGGCTATAGAAACTTTACATCACCTTTCCTGATGCAGCTGATTACACACTATCATTGCCAAGAGACGAATCATCTTTATTATTTACTTGCTCCATAATGGGGAACAATGAAGAGTCAAAGCCATCCAAATCTGAGAAATTGTCTTCACCAGTAACTCCGGTGAGATGAGGAACTACATACATTTGTGCTTATTAATTCTGATAGCATCCTTTCTATTCCTACTCACCAAACTATATCATGATATATACCGTGGGGAATTCTAGAGTAGGATCTCCTTCCTGATACTAAAGTTAAATATTTGTTGAGGTCCTGTTTTCAATTAAATGTTTGTTCCTTGTGCAACAGGATCAGACGGGTATTCATGTGTATCCTGATTGGGCAGCTATGCACGTAAGTTTATTGCTTTGGCTGAATACTTTGGAGCAGAATTGTTGCTCAATAAAAATGTTGACATGATCCAGTGCCCCTTTATCTTTTCAGGCATACTATGGTCCAAGAGTTGCTGTTCCACCTTATTATAATTCTGCTGTATCACCTGGTCATGGTCCTCATCCCTACATGTGGGGGCCACCACAGGTAGTGTTGAAAATATCGAACTAACCATAAATACAAATATTTTATATAGTTTCGGCTTGCAGCTTACTGTCATGTTGATCTCCAGCCTATGATGCCACCATATGGTCCACCTTATGCTGCAATATACTCACATGGAGGTGTTTATGGACATCCTGCAATTCCCATTGTAAGTATATTACTTTTACCTTTCTTTACCCGATAATTGGATTAATATATAGTAGGAGAGTGGCCAAAACTCATGCACACTGGGAGACGTGCTGTGTCGTGCGTTTTGTTTCTGTCTTAGAGTGCTTTGCTCTTGATGATGCAAGCTCTGTGCTTAAGTTGCTGCAAGTTAAGACTGCTTCTGATGATTAGAGTGTCCTAATTCCCTGTCATCATCGTCTGCATCTAGTGCCTTTTTTGAAAAAGCAAAAAGTACGTGAGAAAAGGTTTCACCCACTGCTTTTGTAGATATCCTGGTAATAGGCGAATGTTCTTGGTTCCCATTTCATCTCTCTTTTTAAGCCAGAATTTGTTACTATGCTGAGCTGCTACTTCAATTCTTCCTGAACTATAAAATTCCCTGCATGTTTTCTGGGCATATCCTTGAATGGTGGTTCTGACGGTCTTGCAACTATTCAGACACCGACTCCCTTGGCTGCGGAAACTCCTAAAAAATCATCTGCTAATTCTGATAATGGACTGGTGAAGAAGTTGAAAAGTTTTGAAGGGCTTGCAATGTCGATAGGCAGTGCGGATGCAGACAGTGCTGACGATGGGTCTGATAAGAGGTCATCACAGAGGTTTGTCATACAAAAAACTTTTTGTAGCTCCAAATTGAAACCAGCGTGCTTACACTTGTGGTTCTGGAAGATTTCTTTATCTTATTCATCCCATTGCTATTATTTCCCTAGCTGCTACCTTGCTAATTCTTCAATGTTGGGATTTGTAAGCAGTGCGGACACAGCAGTCTCCAGTGATGGGGATCAATCAGGGGTGAGAACTAAAACTCTATTACTCCTTTATTGCCTCATCTTTACTGTTTCTGGGAATATTGTGGTCATAACAGTAAGCAGTACTAAATTGTGCACTTAATGTGTCGTCAGGCAGATAAAGCTGGGAGGAAAAGAAGTCGTGAAGGAATTTCATCCATTGGTATAGCATCAGCCTTCATCAACTAAATTATCTTGATTGTGAGATAATTCTATTTGATCTCACCATTCACCCTAACACATTTTTCTTTTGGGGCGGGTGGTGGGGCTCAAGGGGTGTTTCTAGAGTCCCTACCTTACTACCTCAAAGACTGTCCATTTCTTGTAATTGCCTTCTGATATAGAACCTGTAGACTCCCCCAGTTATGAGGATGAACTTCTATGAGATATGCTATGAACTTGCTGAGAAAGTTCTCTCTCTACCCTTGTGAAGCTATTCTGTACCATTGCTTCTATGGGCGTGTGTAACAAAGTTAGTAGTCATATACTGTTGCTTGCGTGAGAAGCTCCATGGAGGTGAAAACAGATGGGCTTAGTTTATGTAGGTGGCAGCAAATAAATCTGTTGGTGGTTGATACCTACGTCAGGAGAAATCATTCATACGATCCTGGAGTTGAATTTCTCATTGCTTTTTGGGATACAGCAATGCAATTAGGTCTGAGTTTGGAGCCTCATATCTGCAGGTGATGGAAAATCTGAAGTTCAAGCCAAGGGTGCTGGGGAGGTGGATGCTGCTTCCGAGAATGTGTCAGGTGGAGCCATTGATCATCCCAGTGCCAAAGGAAAATTGGTTGCACATGTAAACCCGCCCAGCATGTCTGCATCATTAGAGCTAAAAAATTATCACATGGATGCAGATGCCAACCCTGTTAGCATATTGCAACCTGGTGCAGTGGTGCCATCTGAATCCTGGTTACCGGTAATGTCACTGTGTGGTATTTTACGTAAAATGTTTTCCCCGCAAGTTCAGTACTTTTGTTCTTTCAGCTGTTTCTTCAATTTGCTAGCTATAATATCATAGACTTCTCTTTTTCAAAATTTTCTTCATGCAGAATGAAAGAGAACTGAAAAGGGAGAGGAGGAAACAGTCGAATCGTGAATCTGCTAGAAGATCAAGACTGAGGAAGCAGGTATAGGTGATATGTGATAGAAAGTGTTATCGTGCTGTTTTCAGTCTTTCTGTTTTTCATTTTCACCAACGTGTATGTCATTTAGAGGGAATGGCTTTTCCTCTTAATGTTCAGGCTGAGGCTGAAGAACTTGCCAAAAAAGTGAACTCTCTGACTGCGGAGAATATGGCTCTTAAATCTGAAATTAGTCGACTGACCGAGAACTCGGATAAATTGAGGCTAGAAAATACCACATTGATGGTACCTCTTGCATCCTTAGCTTCAGCGTTCGTTCTGAGTCGTACATATAATTTGCTATTTTAGTTTTAATGAATAGAAGCTGTTTCTACTTACAGGGAAGACTTGGGAATGCACAGGGAGGGGAAAAGGAGGTTGAATCACTCGGTAATAAATTCAACGACAATGGGCTTCTCTCGGACAAAACAGAGAACTTACTTTCAAGGGTAAACAACTCCAGTGCCATTGATCGAAGAAGTGAAGATGAGGGAGAAATTTATGAAAGGAAGTCGAATTCCAGTGCCAAGCTTCACCAGCTCTTGGATTCAAAACCAGAACCGATGCGGTGGCTGCTGGCTAACGGCTCTTTTCTAATTTCTGTTAGATAGTTTGCCTTACTTATTGAGCTTCGGAAAATTTCGAAATCAATGTCACAGCTAACAGGAGAAGTATGGGATAGCTGGGATAGGGCTTTCATCCTAGAATATGAGGACTCTTTTAACTTTTATTATAGTATAGATTTCTCATGGCAGAACTGATGGCCTTTTTTTTATCATGTTCGGAATGCCGTGATGGTCCCAGAGGCTATGTACATTTGAAACAGGATTTGGCTCATAAGTGGGTGTTTGTACGGTTATTACAGTGAAGTGAAGCACTGTCTTGTAATTAAGTTCGTACAACTTGAGTAAAGCTTGTTCTCTACTTGATTTTAAAGCCAGCTCGATAATTTTCACTTTGACTCTCTTGCCATTTCTACATCGAACTTTTGACTTGCGGGTGCACGATGGCTCGTTTTTACAGTGGCTTATGTTGATGCAGGATTCTTGATGGCAGGCAACTTCCTTTGTCTGCTTGGGTCAAAGCACTGCTCAAAAATCTCTTCTTTACTTTCAATTCAAAAGCAAAAGGAAAATATTCGGAGTTGTGCCCACATGTCGCTACCTGGCCCCAAAATGCATTTTGCTCTTCCCAAGGTTTATTTCGCATCCCCGAAGAGAGCCAAAAAAAAAAAAGGGTTTATTTCGCATGAAAGACTACATTTTTTTTTTTGTGCTCATCCATCAATCTTAGACCTTCGAAGGCCGAAATCTATTCAGATATCAGGGCTTACAGCCGCAGTGATTCATGCAACTAAAGAAAAAATGTTTATGTCGCATGAAAAACTATACTTACTATGGCTGATAAGATAGCTTGCACTGCTTCCTCTGATGTTCTCCTGAGATCGTCACTGTTTGGAGCATTTTGGCTTCTTCGTTTGATTGACAGGCAGCCTGGTAGTTGCGATTCTGAGTTTGACTGGGTCAAGACCAGATCTAAGGAAGCTGATTTTGTTACTTTTCTGATTGATTTGACTTGGGATGGCTTCCTTCATCAAGCATGTAGAGCAAAAAAAAAAAAAAAAATTAGCCTTTGCATTCACAGTTAGTACCACCCCTAATTGTCAAAACAGAATATTTTTCTTTCCGTTTGACTGGAAATATCCGAAGTTTTACGTCTCACACAATACACATGAAGCACTTTAAGGACTTACTTAGATCCTATTCGCACCAGGCTTCCTTTATCATGCATGGAGAGCAAAAAAAATTAGCTTTTTACATTCACAGTTTGTGCCACCTGGGGATCAAGTTCTCCATAATGTGAGATTGGCTATTAAAACAAAATTGTTACTGCTTCTCTGTCCCAGATTTGCTTGAATCGGATTATATACTTTAGTTGAGTGGTTTCTAGCCTAATGTAGTTCAAGTCGTGCCGTCTTTGTTTGCCTGGGCTGGAAATATTTCGAGGTGTTGGCTAGCACATTCTTCAATTGCTCCGGTAGTCAATTGTCCCCGGGATGTGAATTATGCTGTTTACAGTTTGTTCCCATAGAGTCGTGCAAGAAGATTTGCTGGGCTTGTAGCGGGATTTGCCCCATGTTCTTGAGCAGTAGTAATAGGAAGTGCTTATCGATGACAAAAAGACTCTGCAACTTTGAAGATCCGTCTCAGCCACATGATGCAGATTTTCGCTCATGATCCACTTTGAAAGATCCCGAGTTTCCCTCGTCTTTCCTCTGAATTTCTCTCCATTATTCCATCAATTTAATCACCATTGCACGTGATCTTCCTAACACTCCACCTCCCCAGTAAAAGCTAAGTCAATCTTTGACTCCCCCACTTTCCTTTCATGATGAATTCAACCAAATTCCAGATGGAGAAACCAACCTCACCTCACGTGCGTGCACCATGGGGTTGTGGGTTCCAGTTTCTCCTCCTCCAACTTGGGCTTTTCCTAGGTTTCTTGGTTCGTGCTTCACTAGTGTCCCACCTTTGTCCCCTCCACTTGCTCTGCTTTTTTTTTTTTGGTCGAACACTTGCTCTGCTTCACGTGTCAGTTTCTCCCACACAAATTAGGATGCTCTTATTGGATGAAAGCCATTGATGTTTCCAGGACATGGCGGTCTTCAGCTCGGATGCAGCCAAAATATCAGCCCGGAAATCCTGGAATTAGGATCAAGCTCACACTAGTCCCCATTCTTGCGACTCTTGATTCGCGCTTTAGAAGGAAACTTGTCCTCAATTCTGAATTTAAGCAGTCTTAACAGGGGTTATCGGAATGTAAAACCGGGGTCGAGAGCTGTCTTAGCTAGCTGAAACTCATTGGTTTCCTAAGTATTAGGCAAGATTTTTGGTGTAGCTAGACGTTATGCCTAGCGATAGGTTCTGTTCAACAACTTTGAATGCTCAAATGAGCAATGAGTGACGGTAAGCTTAATACTGTGCCCACTTCAGTTTCTGGGTAAATCCAGCTCCATTTCCTACGTGGTCAAGTAGAGTCTCTTTCATGGCCCACGTCAACCTAACCATCATCCATTTGAACAATTTTCTTTTCTTTTTTCTTCTTCCTTGTGGTGATCCATGCATGTAAGCGACGATGGGGGGCATCCCCATGTCGAATTAAGGATTTTACTTCTTCATATTTATCTGAGCTATCATGGGGGAAGAAATGAAAAATATCCACTGTTCACAAGACAATATAAAAAGGTCCAGTTGTCTCCATCTCAGAAAATCCCTTCGAAATTCAAAAACTTTGGCTGCTTGTACAACGTACCACGTACCTCGTATCTTCTCGTTCCTTCTCTTGCTTCCACAAACGTGCCCAGCTCCTTCCCTCTCAGCCATCCCCTTCTTCTTCGGCCCTTTCCTTTTCCTTTCCTCCTCCTCTCGTTGCTTCAGATTGCAGTTTCGGTATTTGGTAGGGGTTCATTGAACATATTTAATTCTTTGGCCAGAAAGCCACTTCATTCGGTGCATGTGTTCTTTGGCGTTTCATTTCAGTTCTGAATGGGCATTGCTTTTGCATTAAATTTTGGAACTTTTATATTCATCTCCATGTATCCACAGAAGGGCTTTCTCTGATGAATTTCCTGTATTCAACCCTGCTCCTCTCTCTCTGTCTCTCTCTGATTTGTTATTCTCTTGGGCTGTTCAGAGGAATTATAGATCCATGCTCCTGAACCGAGTGCTTCAACTCTTTTTGCATTAAAAGCCTCTCCTTGATCTGCTTTTGGGCCGTGGATTTGCTGCTTGTGTTTTGTCAAGTTTCAATCTTGTCATAGAGAGTTTGAAGCTTGAAGGAACTAAAGTTTCACCGATGCTAACAGCTCATCTGATGGCGCTCTCTCCTTTCGGTGTCAGCAATTAATTGTGTGTTGACATATGTAGGCACTTGCTCAAGATTCCTAGGATAGATAGGGGTTTGGGTCTACAGGGCTTTGCCAAATGTTCTCATCCTACTGGAGTTTCTCTATGTTTTATGTTTAAGCAATTGAGGGCTCTGGGGATATCGGGCTTTTTTCAAATTGGATCTGGGGCCAAAATGCTGAGGAAGCAAATGGTTGTTGGAAATTAGCTTTTAGTTCACGTGTTCACAGGTTTCTTGCATAGAGAAGCCTCTGGTGTAACTCTAATGTTTCTGTGATACGGTGAATTCTGTGATTCTTCACTGTCCATACGTGCCAGTTTTCTCTCAATTTCCTAGAACTCGAGCAACAGAAGTTTATCTTCCAATCGAAATGGGACATTCTGCTGCGGTGTGGGATTACAAAGCCGCAGTTGAAATGACAAAGGATTGGAATGGGATTGACCATGTCGTGCTTCGGAGTCCACAAGGGGCTTCATTGCGGGTAGGGATTGTGCATTTCACTATAAAATGACTGTGCTGGGATATTGGATTTTTGCACTTGAGTGTTGCATTTTGTATGCTTGGTCGTGCTTGACTCTTTTTTTTAATCCTGTGGGTGCTCCCATTTTTGTCCGTGTAGGTTAGTATGCATGGAGGGCAGGTCACATCATGGAGGAATGAGCAAGGCGAAGAGCTCCTATTCACTAGTAGTAAGGTGCAGCTACTCGTCGTATTTGTTGGAATCTTTGAGCTCGATGCTAATTCCACTCTTTTTATAAGTTGCAGAAATTAATGCGTGTTAGTTTTCATTCTTTATGTGTCTGTAAAACACTCTCCTAGTACAGTGGGCGTAGCAATGTGAGCTTAGAACATCAAGATAACGGTTGTGCTTTTAGTTGAATTAGTGCTCATCAGCATTTAATTTGTTAGGTTGTTGTAGATTAATGCCTTGCATTCTTCAACTCATGACATTTGAGGAAATTTGAGAATGACCCGATTCGACCGAGTTCAATATGAATTTTCCATTGGTGTAATTTTATATGTATATCTTGCTTTTTCTTTGTTTTCTGGGCAAGAATCCCTTCTAAGAGGCAGTGATGTCAATATCTCCAACTATAATCTCAGACTGATTAGCTTGTGCATTATCTTCTACTGCAGGCAATTTTTAAGTCTCCCAAAGCAGTGAGGGGAGGAATTCCCGTGTGTTTCCCTCAGGTACTCTGCATATTTTGATCCAATTTTTGTAAAGGACTCAATGTCGAACTTATTTTACTCAGGTTCTTTTTGAACTTTTGAAGTTTGGCAATTGTGGATTGCTAGAGCAGCATGGTTTTGCCAGGAACAAAATTTGGACAGTTGATGATAATCCTCCACCCCTGCCCTTGACTGATTCTCAAGGCAAATCCTTCATTGACCTATTGCTTAAGCCTTCTGAAGAAGACTTAAGGGGTTGGCCTCACAGGTATAAGCTCAATCGTAATTATCTCAAAACTCCACACCCTATACCAATGCCTTGCAATGCTTTCTTTCTTTTTTTTCTTTCTTCTTAGTTAAATCAATGGTATGAAACACTATTGTTCAAAGGCTCCTGCTGATCGTTTTTAGATCTCTCGTTTCAGTTTTGAGCTTCGCCTTCGGGTTTCCCTTGCAATCAACGGTGATCTGAGCTTAATATCGCGCGTCAGAAACATCAATGGAAAGCCATTTAGTTTCTCATTCGCTTATCACACATATTTATCAGTTTCGGACATCAGGTATGGACCATTATTTGCTGATCATCTTGTCATTGAAATGGATATGTGCTTTTACTACCGTCGGTAAATATGATAATCTGAGGAGCCAGCATGGCATGTGGCCTTGGGGTTCTCTAAGCTGATTTTACAGGGTAACATCTTTTTTTTTTTCTATATTTTGACTAACATTTTTCATCAACATTTTTCTGGAATATGCTATGATCTTATGAGTTTGAGGCCACTATCTGGGGTCACTGAGAAGTTTTACCACAAATCAATCATATCTGAATGTCAAATATGAAATAACTATGACATTAAGGCAATTATAGGTCTGGAGACCTATAATATCATGATGTTTGGAGTTCAAGCGAGCACGTTTTGCTGCAACACACGTTTAGACTTGAAATGCATGAAAGGTTATATAGTATTCCTTTGCTTCTTGCCCAAGAATGTATCACACAAAATGCAGCTGAAATGATAACAAAAAGTTCATTCACCACGTAATTAAGGAATTGAATGTGCATGTGTCGCAGTGAAGTGAGAATTGAAGGATTGGAGACGCTTGACTATCTAGACAACCTTTGCCATAGGGAACGCTTCACAGAACAAGGGGATGCCTTAACTTTTGAGTCAGAGGTAAACATTGAAGTTTCTATGTGGTTCAATTTATTATAGCCAACTTTGTGCAAAGGACTAAAGAGCTTCATATTCACTGAAGTTCTGAATTTCCTGAATAGCAAGAACTGGAGCAGCCTCTTCAATGGTTCTGAAGAACCTAGAGAGAGGGCCTTTTATTTGAATATTTTGGTTCTCAGTGAGAAGCTTCTCCATGCATTTATAGTAATTTCTGCGGAGAGAATGAGGAAGAGTCTTCACACCTGCCTGTCAAAGTATTCTATTTGCGCCTCTACCTGGATTTCAATGACCTTGCCTCTATACTGCCCACGATTAGTATGTTCCTTGCCCAATTCTGTAGGTGGATCGAATCTACTTGAGTTCTCCAAATGTAATCGCGGTGCTTGACCATGAGCGGAAGCGAACTTTTGTGATCAGAAAGGAAGGTCTGCCAGATGTCGGTAAGAGCCCTTTCAATTAAGACAAATGTCTTTGCATTCTGTTACACACTCCTAAAACATTAAGTGGGATACTCAAACCCGAGAGGTTGCAGAGAAACAGATGCGAGTGCATGATATTAGTCACTCAAAGTTGAAGCGTATAGGGTTATCTTGTTTGAATATGCAGTTGCATGGAATCCTTGGGAGAAGAAATCGAAGGCGATGGTGGATTTTGGCGATGAGGAGTACAAACGGATGGTTTGCGTCAACGGTGCAGTGATAGAGAAGCCAATCACATTGAAGCCAGGTGAGGAGTGGAAAGGAAGATTGGATCTCTCGGTGGTCCGCTCAACTTTCTGTAGCGACCACCTTGATTTCCAAACCAGAGGCCTCTGAAGACCATTGAAGTCATTGCAGCCATTATCTATCTTTTTCCTGTCCTGTTTCTGATGGCAGAGAACCAACCCAAGGCATCCCTTGGACCGGTCCTCAACCGGTAAGCCTGGGGACAGTTGATAGTCCCATACGCAACTCTCCAATGTTGTGTTAGTGCACTAGTCCGTGCATACTATGGAGATAGGAATGGAGTTCGAGACCTCCTCGACCTCATGAAGTGTGGCCCTCACTGTGGGGGACACTGTTGCTGAGGCTGGTAGATTTAGTAGTTTTGACTTTGGGTGCAGACGGTGCAGAGCGAATTGTAATAATTTTGCAAGTATGGATTCGTAGGAAAATCTGCATCGAGTAGAAATGGCAATTGCAACTTTTAGCGTTTCTTTCTCTCATCGTCGTGTGGAAACAATGTGCAGAGGCCTTCAAAAAGTGACCACCAATCCTGGCCTAACTTCAAAGATGGAGGACCCAACTTAAACTAACCTTCACTGCTGCTCCTCCCTGTGATCTGTTCATTCTTCATCAACTCCAATCTCAACTTTTTACGGCGAGATGATGATGGCATGGCAACACAGAAGACAATAAAAAAGCAGGAAACTGCAGTGGAACTCAAGTGACGAGGAATAACGAACAATGTCGAACACTGATCGCAGCAACATTAGAAGTGGTGAACGCGTGGCTGTTGACCGTCATCATATATGTGGGGTAGCCGCTCCGTTCTGATGGATTGGTGACCTGTCTTATGCAACGAGTGACAGAATGTACATGGATGTAACGTTCACCGTTGCAAAGACGGAAAATTACGCAAATAATTCTTGAAGTTTTACCCAGTATGCGATATATTGTCAACTGTGTGATATATGAACGGTGGTCAAATATGTGATATATTATCTCCGAACTTTTAATTTATTCAATATGATTTTTAATTTTTGATATATTTTCAAACTAGTTCTTAGATTATATGAAAATATTCAATGTTGTATTCGAACTTAAATTAATGGAAGAGTAGCAATGGATATTTTTGTACAGTTCATGGACTAGTTTTAATATTTACCAAAAGTTCGGGGACTACATTGAACAAATTAAAATTTCGAAGATCACATTGCATATTGGGTTGCAGTTCAAGGATCACATTGAACAAATTAAAAGTTCATGAATCACATTGCATATTAGGTCAAAGTTCGTGGACTATTTGTTTTGTCATCCCTTTTAAAAATATCATAAAGCTTTGTTTATTTCACAAAAAAAAATGAATGATTGTGAAAATATGTTGCTAAAAGTGATCGTTTCTATCACCTAAAGTAATTAGGGTTCGCATGGTAACACTTCTGGAAGTAGATTTATGCTCTAGAAATACTTCTGGAGCAGAAATCTGTTTATTAATGTAACTTCTAAAGTAAAAATTCACTTGCTGAAAATTTTTACTTATGAAAGAAATTTCTACTTATGAAGTGCATTTTCACTTTCAAAATTATTTTTTCTCCAGTTTGAGAAGTTAAAAAAAAAATTGCTACTCAACTCAAGAAGCACTTCTTAGACAAAAAAAAAAAAAAAAAGAACCTCAAGAAGTGTTTCTCGCCTCATTCTCTTTTCATTATACCTTCACTCTAACTTCACCACGCCCACCTCCACTAACCTCCTCCACTGCATACCATTGACCACCCCTCATTGTCGCCAGCGACCATGCCACCCATCGCCCCCCGCCGCCAACCGCCACCACTAGTCACTACCCATCACCGACCTCCATCGGCTACTACCACCGCTACCCACCGCTGCCCACCGCTGCCCACCACCGTTGGTCGCTGCAGTCTATCGCCAACCTTCGTCGACCGCCACCACCGAGTTGCCACCTCCGACTGCTAGAGTAAAAAATAAATAATAATTTTTTATTTTAAAAAATAAATAATATTTTTAATTAAAAAAATATTTTAAAAGAAATTTAAAAATTTTAAAAATGAAGTAGAAATTTTTCAGTTGCCATTAATAATTTTTTATAAAATATTTGTGTTAATAATATATTAAAAGAAGAAATCTTCAATCGTTACCAAACAAATTTCTCTAATGAGAAATCAACTTCTGATCACAAGTTAATTTTTAAAGCAGAAGTGTTGCCATGCACACCCTCAGTGAATGGAGGATGTTTTGATTATCATTAACAATTAATGTCTAAATACTTTTAGGGAAGATGGGAATATTTTCGTAGGGTTTAGAGTAGTGGCTATACGTGGCGACAAATACAATGAACGAGGTAGAAGCTTCAAAATTTCGATTATTTGTTTATTTAAAAGGTAATGAAAAAAATCTGAGGAAACGGTTGATAACTCAACGGAAAGAAAACCAAAGAACAACAGGAAGAAGATGATTATAGCAAATGATCAAACAAGAAGAGAGCAAGAAGAAGGCGTTAGGACAAGGTGTTTGCGCCAAGTCAGCAGGAGAGCGCCGCGCGTGGATTTCGCGGACGAATTCCTGCCACTGCTCCTTCCCCGAATACGACATGCCCTGTTTCCTCTCCCCTTCACTTCACCCTACCCTCGTATTTATTCACCACCCCCATTAGATTTTTTTTTGCTTTAGCTCCCTCTCCCTCTCCTTTCTTTAATTTTCATGTCGTTATTGATCTTCTTGTGAAATCCACCACCACCTTTTCATCGGATCGAGATCTTTTCCCCCTTGAATTCTCCTGTGCCAACTTGGGTTTCCATTGGTTTCGTTGTCGTTTCTGCAGAATTGGCACTGTTCCGGGTCGAATCTTCCAAAAGGTCTGAATAATCTCTCTGCATGCCGTTTTTCTTTTGTGGTTCGTAGATGTTGCATCCCTTTCTTTAGAAATCACATTATCGAATTCTTCCTAGAGTTTAAACAAAGCAGGTTTGTGCCCACGTGAAGTTGTCTCTCGGTTTCTTTCCAATGGATCGTACACAAAGCTGTTCTTTTACTTTTTCTGAGCGAGCTCGTCCATTTACCCTTTTGTTTATATATATATATATATATATATAAGATGAAAGTAATTTTGTATCGAGCATCATTCAATGGATTTCAAAGGTTGCTTTCGATTACAGAGCAAGGAGGAGGATTTGATTTTAGCTTCTCTAGTTGACTTGATTTCGTTCATCCGGGCATTTGCATTGTTGTTTTCTCTTTCTCGATGAATTGTTTTACATCTTAACGTTCACCTTTTTTTTTTTTTGGTCGCGTCCAGCGTCATCGTAAATTGCTCAGTTTTTCAGCTGATTTTGTTTCTCTGTTTTCAATGTAGAAACAGAGCATCGAACCGGAAGAGCTGCCAAATGGCGGAACCGCCGCAAATGCCGGTACTCCAGAAGCCACCGGGCTACAAAGACCCGACCGTCCCGTCCAACCGGCCCCAAGATATCCGGTCAGGAAACCGGTCATGCCACCTTCAATGTATCCGAAGAAGAGCGCCGGGCTGTTGCCGCGCGTGTTGCTGCTGCTTGTGCGTCTTCATATTCCTCATCTTCTGCGTTCTCGTATTAGCTGGCGCGGCATTTATGTCTGGTTCGGCCCGAGAATCCCGGTTTTCCACCTCCAGTCGTTCGAGATACCCCGGTTTAATGTGACGGTCAAGCCAGACGGCATTTACCTCAACGGCCGGACAGTAACGAGGGTCGAGGTCAAGAATCCAAACGAGAAGCTGGGGTTGTACTATGGCGGGACCGACGTGGACATCGGCCTAGGGCGGGACGGGGGGATCGCGTTGGGGTCCAACAGCCTGCCCGGGTTCATCCAGGGGAAGAAGAACGTGACGAGTTTGAAAGCGGTGACGGAGGTGGGGACGAGCTGGTGGAGGGCGGGGCGGGCACGGAGCTGAGGTCCGGGGCACCGAAGCGGGAGCTTGGTGGTGAAGGTGGCGGTTCGGACGAGCGTGGGGGCGATTATAGAGGGGTGGAAGGTGGGGAGGGTTGGGGTGAACGTCGAGTGCGGGGATGTGACAATGAAGGATATGGAGGGTGGGGACATGCCCAAATGCAAAATTAGTTGCTGAATTGGTAAGTTTTAGTTATGTTAGTTTTGGCGGTTTATCCCTCTTAGTGCCGGAATCGGACCATAGGTCAAATGCTGGGTACACAATGCAATTAATGTGCAAAAAGCTTAGTTAACCCAAAGGTTGTAATTAGGAGGAGTTGATTATTATTTGCGAAGTCTAAGCGGAGCACGACATATGTCTTGTCGTTTGGATCATACTAGTCCGATCATTTACATTAATATATGTGAGCTCACGAAACGATCGGTTCATGAGAAGTTAGGGTTCATTTTCTATGAAGTCTAAAAAGGGGGCGTGTTTTCTATTTAAAAGTCAATGGCCTATCTGTCATCGTGGATTATCGCAAGCGATCCGATAAGAAGCAAGGCCATTTCGATCTTTCATCACACTGTTAAAGGTTCTCCCATGTCCTTAAAAGAAGGCAATGCAATGATGCTAGTTTCATGCTCTAGGATGCCTTAAATTTCGCGAGTCGTTGATCTGAATGACCACAGGTAAGTTGAAACGCGATGCGTCGCTGTTGGTGGAGTGCTGCTGTGTCTAGATCCCGAGAAATGCCCGGGGATTGACTTATCTGACCCCTTGATTTCTTTGTCCCTCGTGTTGGAATGCAGGATCCCCTTATATTGACATGATGATCGTCACCGTGAAGAAAACAGAAGAAACAAGACCTGATACAAAATTCGAATCGAACGACAACGATGGGGGGGACCCTTGCATCACATGTCGCTGATTCTGATGCTACTTTGACCGCAAATAACCATAACCTCAGCCTATTTGATGTTTTCCTTTTCAAATGTTTCTCCATACAATACAAGGCAAATAAAAAATAAATTTTTTTTTTTACGGAAGTCAGAGGCTTACCAGACACGAGGGCTGAAGGAAGAGTAGAGAGAGAGAGAGAGAACGGTGGTGGGGTTTTGTTGCGTCTCCAGCACTTCGTCTCCTTCTCGATGTAATTTGCTGCACACAGCGAGCTCTTCTCCTGTCTTGTTACATTTGGTCTGTCGACGATACGGATCCAATCCATGTGTTGTTGATTCTATTTCTATTCAACTAAAGGAAATCTGCAGGGTGGTTGTGGTGGATGGTGGGGATGGACATCTGGTTCTTCAATCTCCTTGGAGACCAAGAAATTTAGCGATGCCTATCTTTGAAAATGGAAAGAGAAGGGGAACTCGCCATCTATCCGCATTTTTGCCGTGTCCAAGTAAAATGATGGGCCACGGAGAGAGATGTGCAATCGCTGGCGTGAACAGGCCACTTCTCCCTTGGCCAAAAAGAAGGTTCACGTGCCAACCCTATTAATTTTCTAAGACGGAGCGCGTGCTAAATCTTGCTCACACAATCGGACTAAAACCGCAAAAGACAATGCGCTCCGCGTCGACTAATTAGCCCCCCCACCATTCCAACGCACACAGCAAAAACCCCGAAGTCGCAACATGCCGGCAGATTAATAGGGCAAAAGACGAAACCCAAGTAATTTAGCTTTTTGAACCAACGAGGGCTTCGTTGAGGTGGCCAATTAGCAACAACAGTTGGACGCATTTGAATCTTAGCTCGAATGAGTTGACCATGTGCGATTTGTCTCCAGAATAACAGTAGATGAAAGTCCGTCAAAGAGACTCAAATATTCATACCCGCTCACAGCCGACTCTTAGTATTTTCAAGAGAAAAAGTGTCAGAAGCATGTTTGCCCTCATGTTCATCCAAACCTCTTAGACATCCATCGGCCAATCTCTGATAGATTTAAAACTAGCCATTATCATCAAAGTTGGACTTTGGCTTTCAACTCAAGATATGAGCATGAAATGATATTGAACAAGCTTCGAATGTCTTGCCTCGTCAAGAGTGAATTTTCGGTCATAAGCATTTTGATCTGCAGCACAAGATGCAAACAAGCAAGTATAGAATAAGTGAACATAGAGCAAGAGATTAGTGGATGTATACGACGTGAAAAAAATCCAAACTCATCACGTCCAGGAATTGTGCAGTTTTGAGTAGTCCATAAACTTCCGACCAAAAAAAAAAGACAACAACAAAACAGTACGGCCAGCTGTAACACCTCTAATACTCTTCTGGTAAAGAAATTTCAATTCAAAACCTTGCAGTGCATTCAGCAAATCAATTCAAGATTCACT
>JAGVVM010005178.1:0-23337 GCA_019149425.1 Psidium friedrichsthalianum
TTCGTGAAGGACACGACGCCCAGTCCTGTAGCTTCGTTCAAACACAATGGTCTGTCTCTCTTACCATAGTGTGCTAATCAGTGTATTGATATAGTAACTGTAGGAGCAGCAATCACTCTGGGAAACCATCTGTTCAAGAAGGTTCCACTGCCTCATCAAACCTCATCCTATTCTGCATAGCCAGAAATAAGGAATTATGAAGGTGAAAACAACCGGATCAAAAACCTGTCCTGAAGGCATCAAAATTACCAGTCATCTCTAGAGAATGATTAGATCATAGTACGCCCTTACACAAACCATTATACTAACGTAATGTGAAATGTAGGAAACATGAATATGGATAGAACCCGTCACTAAAGACATAGCGACGTGGCCAATACACTAGATGTACATAGAAGCCACCCCATAAGCAATCCGCACTCAACAATCCTTCACTTCTTTACACAAGCCCATTGATCAGTACAATTTACAGTCACATTGGATTGGAACTCACTCGCCCGCATCCCGGTCGCGGCAGTCTGTTCAGTTTGATCCATCAGAGCAAGAATCCAGAAGATTCCCATTGCTCGATGTAACCCTGCATAAGGGTCGTGAACGTCTTCTCATCAGGCGAAACCCATAACTCCGGCATCTCCTCCAGTCAACAACCATGGCAGGCCGCAATTGATGAGCATTACACAAGACCTTGATAAAATATAATTAAAAAGTAGATACGTCCCGGCTCAATTCACGCGATTAACCCCTAACCACCGAGTGTGCGGTTCAACTAATGTTCCGCATATTGCATCCATCAAGCACATTCAGCACAGAAATATATAGAAATGGGTATCCGCGGTATTAGTCCCATCACTCCACCCATCCATACACATCTCCTACAAACACCAGGAATTATACGTTCGAAACATGTCAAAATCGATAACTCTCGACGAAAATCAAGAAACTACGCTATCCAGCTCGCAACCTGCGAGCTTCATCTCATCGAGGACACGCTTCATTGAACAATCGCACACACGAAAGACCCTACCTTTTAGCGAGCTTGAGGAGGACCTCTCGGTAACGGATGGACGGCGGGGGTGAATTGTGCTGCTTGGAGGCCCAGTCGAAGATGCGAAACGCGGCCGTCTCGTCGTTCTGGCGGCCGAGAGCGTCGAGGAGCTGCCTTCGGAGTGAAGTCGGGAGGGAGGTGGTGGGGAGGTGGTCGCGTTGTTGCGCGGTGGCGAAAGAGACGGTGGCGAACGAAGTGTATCGAGGAGGGAGGGTTTAGATGGGGAGGAAGAGCGGAAGTGGGTGGGGGTTCGCAGTGTGCGGGACGAGACCAATAGAAGCACTTGAGGCAGGAAGAGAAAGCCATTGCGGGATTCTAACAAAAGATATGGCATGCAAATCAACCAGGCAAGACAAAAGTTATTGCAGAAGCAAAGAAGATGAGGAGGGAGGAGGGAGAGTTTTTTGGTCGAACTTCGCAGTTTCGCGGTCGGGCATGGAAGAAGAAAGAGAACGAAAGCAGAGATAGTGATAGTATAACGAACCATGCTTAATTCTCACTTCTCATCGACCAAAAAAAAAAAATCTCACTGCTCCATTTGGTTTCTATATAAATAAAATAATTTTTTTAAAAACAATTATTTTCATTGCTTAAAAAATGCGCATGACGAAAATTTATTTTTATAATTCACGAATAATAACAAATAAGTTCAAACATAAACTGTTACTCGATGTATGAATAGGTTTTAATATAAATAATTATTTCACAAACGATATAAGTGAATATTTGTAAAAAAAATATTTTTTAATATTAAAAAAATATTTTTCAAATTTTTTCGCCAAAATGATAGGGCATGATATTATAATTAGCAAAAATTCATAATATGATAAAAAATCAAACCATTTTCACATGGAATTCCATGTTGAAAGGTGTAAGCTAACTTTTACCGATATAAATTAACCATTGATGTAATACTCTTAAACAATAATGCACAGAATTTACAACGTACAAGAGTTACAACATATGCGAGTTCGTGATTGCATATGACTAAGGATGTGCAAACTAGATCGAACCATCAGGATTAGATTGCATCAACCGGGTTGGTACGATCCTTAGAGGGTGGGTCCGTGTCCACATATCCCCAATATACAATGCGGACCAGACAGGGCGGTCCGATCCTAGTCCTATGGTGGATGGGTCCGACCCGAACCGCCCAATATTTGCAATGTATATAAAAAAAATTAAAAATGTTTGACTTCAAACAAAAAATACAATGATATATAAATAAATAAAGAATCGATTAACGGTAGTTAAACCTAATTTTAATTTACCCAAAATCCCCATAATACTCACTCCTCTAATTCCTCTCATATCCGGTCTCCGTTTGCATCTCGACTTCTGCCTCTCCACTCGGCGTCCCACCTTCGCCTCTTCGCTCGCTCCTCTACACAGTCTCACTCTCGCTTGTCGGCATCATCACTCATCTCACAATTTGCAACCACTGGCATCATAACCTTGTCGCTCTGCTCGCCGCTTGCTCTCCTCATCTCCATCCGCGATCGGTCGTTTCGATTTCAAATAAAAACCCCAAGTGATCAACCCCTTTGTCCCTCTATTACGATCATCCACGAGTTCTCTCAACTGAGAACTCCTAATCATGTGGTCTCAATATAGTCGCTTTCTCTCCTCCTCACTTTTTTTTTTTTTGTCCATTTCCCTCTCAAGCTTGAAAACTGAAAACAATTAAACGATCGAGTTTTAGAAAAAAGTTTTTATTAGCATAATTAGTCATGGATCATCAAACTCATTAGCCTTACATGTATTTCAAGGATTAGTTTTCCATAAGCAACTGGTGTTTTAGTAGTCTTATTGGACCGGACCGCCAGTCTCGATCTGGTCTGTGTGTGGTCCCGAAAATTTTGGGAATCGAGACTACCTGTCCGGTCCCGATTCCATACCGGGACCCCTACATATAACAACGTCAATCTAGATGATTGGGTGTGGCCAAGCTCATGTTCAAATGATCACGCCGTCCGTTTAGAATAATTTAGGGAAGTCATTGTTAGAATCATTGATCGACATGTCAGTTGAACTTTTATTCATGATTTGGACTTATCGTGTTCGAATTCCATTAGTTGCTTGCAAAAATAAAAATAAGAAATCCCATGTGCCAAGAACCTAACACGACGTTTGGTTAAAGTAATGTAATACTTAGTACACTGTTTTGTTATTAAAATTACAAGTCTATTACGACCCTATTTTTCCTTATTATACATTGTTAACCTGAAACAAAACAGTGTACTAAGTATTACATTACTTAAAACAAACAGCATAAAAGCTATTAAAGCTCTATTATATTGTAATGTAATAACTATAATGATGCTGCCTTATTCCATTGCTGCAATTAAATGGGCTGTAAATAATCAAAGACCTCTACCATCTTCGAACATCGATTCTACTTCGAACCGAAAATTCCAAATGCTTTTGTCTTGGCCCAAAAAAATGACGAATTGAAATCGTTTTTTCAACAGATTAATTGGCCGAAAAATTGACGAATTCAAATCGTTTCTTTTCACAGATTAATTGAAATGAAGTTAACGAAGAGAACTAGATAAAAACAAATGAAGGATTCTGCATATTTATGGAGCTTAAGTTTCTTTCGAGTGAGGGATAGTGGCTTTACTATAGATTTTCAGAAAATTTACATTGATGGCTAGTATTGAAAGGAATTCAATCTGCATCCGCAGGAATTAGTAATCCTATAGTTGTCGAGGAGCAAAATTGCAGAGCATTAATTAGCATGGTGTGGACTTTTAGATTCGTCCTTATATTAGGGACTACGGAGACGGACGCCGAATGACCTACCTTGGCCAGTTCATCGAGGACAATTTAGTAAAACTGGGGAAACTTCCTACTCATAAATCATCACGTCTATACTAAGAATATCTTTAGTATATAGAAGAAAAATATGATCTTCAACGTAGTTAACTATGACCTGAGAAATAAAAACATCTTTATTTACGACGAGAAAGTTGTTGATTCATTTGAAATTACTTTTAATAAAGTTCGTATTTACGCTTTTCATTCCTTCTTTCATGTAAAACGGCTAGAACCTTCATCACATCACTACATATATCCACACATATGTATATGTATATGTGTGTGTGTTGAAGCCAAAAATGCAAATAATTAATTTGTGTGCTTTTTTCAAATGAAAGGTTAATTCTATAAAAAAATTCCAAACCGATATGCTCATGCCACATTTATTTCAAACTAAACTTCATGCAAAAAAATCCTCAATTAATACACTCGTGCCATATTTACCCCAAAATAAGTTTTGTGTAAAAATTCCTGAAATGTTACCATCGTGAGTTTGATATTATCATTGAATTTCTGACGTGAAAATGCATGCACAAACAACCGAATGATGTGCATTAGGCCTGTCAAATGGGTGAGTCGAATCAGATTGAAAATGGTCCGATCCAAATTGACTCATTTAACTTGTATTTATCCATTTTTATGGGCAAAAAGACGTATGGAGTGCCAATATTTGTGTACGACGCTCAATTTGGTGTCAATATATTTTTTTTTGATCACTTAAATGTCAATTTTTGAAAAATGATTATTTGAGTGACAACTCCGATGAGATTCACTGGAAAGCATATGTGGCTCGCCGAAGGATCCAAGTCAGTAATAAAAAAAGCCAAAAATTAATAAAAAAATTTCACATAATTTTAGAAAAATTTAAAAATAATCTAAAAAACTAAAAAATAAAAAAAGAAAACAAAAGAGAACAAAGAGTTGTAGCAGCAAGGTTGTAATATAATTTCAAGCTTATATTTATTTAGTTTAACTTTTCTAAAAAAATTTACCACATGGACTTATTTTAAAAAAAAATTGCCACATGTACAGCCTTTTTTAAAAAATCCATGTGATATTGAAAATTTAATTAAAAAAGACACCAAGTGTATTGTTTGGCCGAAATTGACACTTAAGTAATCATTTTTTCTTCGATTTGACACTTAAGCAAGCCAACGAAAAAAATCAATATCAAAGTGAATGCCGTACACAAATATTGGTGCTCTAGCTGTCATTTTGCCCATTTTTTATGTAATATAACTTTCACAACTTATCCATATTACTAAAGAACATCCATATGCCCATATCAAAACATTTAAACTAACTTTAAGCTCTTCATAAGAATATGTTATTTGGATAGATTATTTTATCAAATTAAAAATTCAATTAACTAAAGTAAATTTGTTAATAAATAGAAGAAAAAGCATAAAAAAACCTAAAGATTGAAATGTATGTAAAGAACTATAAAAGTATGCATGTATCGTGACAAAACATATGGATAAATTGTGATATATATATATATATATATATATATATATATATATATATATATTCTAAAACTGATGATGCACTTACGCCGATTCGGTCATAAATTTTTCAATTTTGTCAATTCAGTACTAAATCTTTTGGCGATTTGCCAAATTAGTCATTTCGTTCAATTTTGAGTGAAAATTACTAATATGAATGCCAACCGTTCCACGTGGACAATTGACGTTGACAGGACAATTATATATATTTAAAAATTATCCTTTTGTATTTTTTTATTTTATATTTCTTCTTTTTCTTTTTTTTCCTCCCAAACGGGCAAGGGCCACGAAGCCCTTGTTGATCTTGGCAAGGGTCGAGCCTCACCTACAATAGGCAAAGGCTTTGCGACCCTCCCTAGTGTTTGGGGGGTCTACTGGCAACTCTTAGAATGCTATTTTGAAATAAAAGGGAAAATAAATAAAGAAAAAAATAAAGTAAGAAAAATATATAAGAAATAGCCCCAACATCTCCAACTCCAAACTGAAGCATTATGCATTTTATTTACTAGGGGCGAGCAAGACAAAACTGACGAAATCGAGAACCGCCTAGACTGGATCAATTATATTCTATCCTTTTTTTTCTTTAATGTAAATCTAATAATTCACCGGCTATTTTTTTTTAGTTCTTAATTGCAAACTAATTTCAAGTAACATATTAAAATTAAAGTTTGTGTTCCTCACCTACTAATAATGCACCGATTTCTAGGTGAGATTAGATCGGATTGAAAACCGATCACCCCCTATTATTTACTAATAGAAGACCAGTGAAAAAAATTCTCTATTTTCGTACATGTTTGAAATGGGTTAGTTCTCAACTTATTAAATTGTTAGGCAATTATTTCTCGTACACGCTTAAACATATTTGTAAAACATAAGGCAATTTATTTATGGCATGCACCATAATATGGATCTAGATCCATTTTGTCATCTCTAATCAGAATGGTTTATGAAATTCAATATGAAGGGTCTCCCGAAGGACATCGTTTCGAGAAAGGCAAATCCGAAGAAAATGAAATGAGATTGAAAAATCTAATAAGTTTATCTTAAGAACTTGCTTACGTTTTGAAAAAAATTCCCAATTTCTCTTTAATAATTTGGCAGATTATGCATGGTACGGAATGCATCACTTTAGAATTTTTATAATGCGAAGTAAATTTAGAGTAATGTGATACGAGACGTACGGATCCGAGGTAAATGCTGTTTGGAGCATTTGGGTGGACCACTGATTTGAAAGTGGGAATACATTATTTTTATTTGAAAAAAGAGGTGGGGAATTTAAATATCATGTTGTTGAGAATCTACCTCATGGATCTGTAAAGACAAAGGGGATTTCTCAAATTAGAATCTAGAAAATCCAGTTCGTTAAGCCTCGTAATCATATATTCTGAAAATTGGTGTTTGCGATGTTGAGTCTGTTGACCGAGATTACTTCATAGGAAATCCAGAAGCACAAAACCGAGAGGAGACAGAGAGGAACACGTTACTTCTTCTCGTGTTGTTCGTAGATTGCGTAGATTCCCGAAATAACGAAGCCCCACCTCCGGCCGACGTCGCCGGGCACAGCCAGCAAATCTCTGGCGCCGCCCACTCGCCATCGACGGCTGCTGGCAGCGGCGAACCGCCCGCTGCGACTTTTCAGCCTAAAGATTTCGTTTTTATGTCCTCGAGCTAAAATTTCATGCTTTTGATGCTGGGGGACTCTATTTGCTGAGCGATAGGTTTTTGATTGGTGAGAAATTTATTTCTGTGGGTTTGTTTCGTTGGTCTGAACTCTCCCATTATTTTCTCCAGAAATTCTGAATCAATTTTCTTTCTTTGACATTTTTTATGATCCCTCTCTCTCCCTCTACTATCTCTCTCTTCAGCCTGTTGGGATTTTTAATTCATAGGCTATGTGTGTTGTTATGAGTGTTCACCGGAGAAGATTGAAGTTGGCTTGTCCTGGTTTAGGATTAATTAGGTGAACTGGGATTATTGAGGTTCTGAGGCTTGGATTGTTGAATTCGATGCAACATTGAGTGGGTGGACCCTGATGGTGATCTCTAAATATTGAATTGATCGGTGGAGCCAGTTTTAGTTAGACATGTTTTCTCCTTGGTAGAATTCTGCTATGGATTATCTCTTAGTTCGTTTTTTGCATGCTGTAAATGATGGAGACTGTGTTATGAATAGAGTTCTTAAGGGATTTTGGATTGACAAATTCATGAAGATTGGAAATCTAGAGTGGCTATGCGGATTTTTACCAACATGCAGAGAATGATTGTATTAATAGTTCAAAGAATTGACTGCCTTTTGGCAGGTCTTGTGATTATAATTTACTCCAGTCTGTGATGGCTCATGCTTTTCGATGAGTTAGCAAGTCTACTGAGAGCAGTTGTTCAGATTGCTTTAATATGCATTTGGTGTTATCTCTATCATAAATTTAAGAGAATCCAGAATGAGCGAGTTAGAGGGAGACTATGTGACTATATAATCTGAAGGACGCATATGGATGTTCTGGAAGCAGATATTTAGGAATGAAGTCTAAAATGAGGATGGTACTTTTGATGTTGTTTTGGGTTACTGCAGTGAGTCCAAGTGCGCTCTGGTCTTGTTGGTACCATTTGTCTGTTTTTATCGTCAGGGCTAGTTTAAGATGCTTGAGTACAATTTTTCAGTAGTCAGATGGCGTTCAATAGTGGAAGAAAAGTACTTGGTTTGTAGGAAGTGTATGAAAGAATGTAGAGAGAGAATGTCAAACTGTTCGATCAACAGAGTACTCAGGAAGGAAAAAAGTGAGATTTACACAAAAATTCAAGTTGTTATATCCACCATTCTACAAATAACGGTTTAGTTTTGTGAGTGGCAGATTCTGGTCTTCAAATTCCTTTATCTTTCCATCTATGGTCTCCATGACGTGCTTAAAATGAGAGCACTTCAAAAGTTTACCACAAACACTCTTGTTCCATGTCCAGACTTCCAGCCGTAAAGTAGGTTTCACACTTGTTGCATGGTTCTCCTACTTGATTCAGCTTATCAAAGCTGGGAAATAATTTTTAGTTCCATTAATGTGATTGCTATCCTGCTTTCTGTATAGTGTGTTCTGTCAATTTTTCCAACTTTAGAATGGTAATTTGAATTGTGTTCACCTTGAATTAGTTTTCTCAAGAAGATGATATTTGTAGCTTTCCTCTTTACGGTGGTGGTGATGTGGCATGTCCTTCCTGGATCATGTAATTTTGCAAACTGTGACCAATTTGATTGTATTAGTGTTGACAATGCTTCTCATTATTCTTCTGAATTGCAGATTATATTCACAACTCAGCTTTTTTCTGTGAGCTGATTGTATTACTGCACAGTACTCCATGACTGGGTAATGAAAGGATTTTGTGAGAAAGCAGTTGCTTCAAAATGTTTGTCGAAAAGTCCTTCTGATACTTCAAATACCAGTCCTGCTTTGGTTTGCCCTGAGGCAGGATTCCCGGATAGTAAGTCAGCCAAAAATTCCTCATGGTCAACCTTCTTTGTTTCTGCTTTCTCAATCTTTGATTCACATAGTGAGTCCTCAGCTTGCCCAAGAAAGGCACTTCATAGCAGACCAAATGCTTGGACAACAGCCGTGAGAAAAGTCGTAACTGGTGGATCAATGAGGAGGATTCAAGAGCGCGTTCTAGGTATGGCTAGAACTGGCATTTCTAACTCAACTAGTGATATATGGCTCCTAGGTGTGTGCTACAAGATATCTCAGGATGGGTCTTCTGGTGATGAAGTCCCTGGATTGCCAGCGTTCGAGCAAGATTTTTCTTCAAGAATCATATTGACGTATCGCAAAGGTTTGCTTCGCAGTATTCTTCTTGGTTGATCTTTCTTTGAATTGGAACTTCTTTTATTGATTATTAGGGTCCTTTTTTAGATAGTTTAAAACTACAGACTTTATCCAGCGAAAATGGTGACAACGTGAATGTGATAGTAACACACTCGCAAGCATGCACAGAGGCGTACAAGCAGTAGCACAACAAAGAGAAATCTCAACTTTATCAATATTCAAAAAGATAACCTAGTTTGACCATGTAAACCTAACGAATATATGGACAACAAATTCTAACAAGCAAAGGAAATTAGAAATTCAAATTAGGAAATAAATTAACTACAAAAAAGAAAATAAATTAATCTAAGATATTATTTCAACTACCTAAGATATAATCTGCAATTGCATATGACTAAATAAAATGAAATAACATTCTTGTTGAATGTCCAGTCCTGCATCATCATATATCTTCACTAGGGATAAGGCTTGGGTGCTGTTGTAGTTGTTGCTCTCGTATTGTAGAAATCTTAATCCATGATATTTGCAGGGTTTGAAGCTATTGATGACTCAAACTATACAAGTGATGTGGGTTGGGGTTGCATGCTTAGGAGTAGTCAGATGCTTGTTGCTCAGGTGTGTTGCTGTTACTTTGTTTCAGTGACCTTGCTTCGTGCGCTGACTCCATTTAGAGAACGTCAGGTTTAACAGACGACATTATACTGTTGCAAGCGCATGTTTTTCTCGAGTTGACCTGGTCATTTCTTTGCAGGCATTGCTTTTTCATCATCTGGTAGGTCATGGAGGAAAAACTCATATAAGGTAAAATTCATTAGAGGATTTAGTTGTTTTAACTGGTAATATACTCTATTATGGTACGCAGTGGGTAAGCTTGTTTTTGCCATTTTGATTTGGCAGCCATGTGAACTGGAGTATGTTGACATCTTGCATCTCTTTGGGGATTCAAATGCTTCTCCTTTCTCCATCCATAATCTTATTCGAGCGGGAAAAGTTTATGATCTTGCGGCTGGGTCATGGGTTGGTCCATATGCAATATGTCGTTCATGGGAGAATCTGGTGCGCAGCAAGAAAGAGGCGGCTGATCTGGTGGAACGGGTTTTTCCCATGGCCATTTATATTGTTTCTGGTGATGAAGATGGGGAACGTGGTGGAGCTCCTGTTTTCTGCATTGAAGATGCAAGAAGATGTTGTGTAGAATTTTCGAGGGGTCAGGATGAATGGACACCTACCCTTTTGTTGGTTCCCTTAGTTCTCGGTCTTGAAAAAGTTAATCCCAGGTTTGCATTCTTAATCTACTTCATCCGTGATTCTTTCTTTTTGTGAACTTTCTTCTGTTTTTAATAGTTAAGCTGTGGCTTGAGGCAATTTTAGTAAAATCAGAGAGAAGTGATCGAGCATAACAATATAATTCTGTCAAAAAGGATAGTCCTACTTTGAGTGAAGACTGCTGCTTCAGTTTCTTATATGTACCTGCAGGACAGTTGATTCTTTGTACTTCTCTAAATTTGTATATGAGTACATTTCCTGCATTCTCATTGCTTTAACTTATCTCTCCATCAGATCAATAGCATGTTCACTTGTTGGTTTAGATTCCTTTAGCTCTGTAAGCTGACATGTTAATCTTTTTGCTTTCCTCAGGGTAGCTATCTTCCTACTATTTTGTTGATTTCTGCACCTGTCAGTTTGAAATACCAGATTGACATGTAGGGGTGAAAACAAAGATCCACTAAATTCACAGAGTGAGCCTGCCCCGGCAATTAAGGGTACTGAGTGGAGGATGTGTTATCTTGTATTAAGGAGATAATTTTGCTTAAAAAAATTATTGAAGTGCAAATCTTTGGCCAGTACTAGAAAACTTTGTGGCGATGATACAAGTTGTTTCTGGGAAAGAGAGTGATTTATATGATGATAGACCGAGAGGTTTCCATAATATTTAACAAATTGAGTGGTAATAAGATGCTGCCTAAACGTGTACTTTTTTGTCCAATTGATTCACAAGGTCAAGATCAACCACTCACAAAAAAAAAAAACCACTTTAACATGTAGATATTGCTAAAAATCTGGTACTAAATAGAGCTTCATAGTCTCAATGGACCTCTCTAATTAACTTTCTTTATCAGTCCGAAACTGTGCTAGTTCACTGGTCCACCGCCACCGGCAAACATTCTGTGGCGATGATGGATCTTTATGGCATGCCGTTAGGGCTCATGACAGGCTTATCAATTTAGAACCTCTGGGTTTTGAGTGGAATGAGTAATATTGGCTCAACCAAATATATTTTTTGTGGGTCGGTTAGCTGCGTTGATCACCATGCCCCACCCTTTTACCTGTCGAAACTATATATGTTGCTCTTCAGTGTTTCCTTAGGGAAGTGCTCTCTCTTTTAGAAAAAATTGCTAGCAACAGAGTCCTAGAGCATCTGAAATTCGCACCTTTGCTGATGCCTTTGCTATGCATGAGGATAACAAAATGCTGGATGTTGTGCAAGGGGAATGGGATGTTATAATGTGATTTATCATGCCTGGTGTGACAAAGATTCAAATAGCATGTAATTACTTGTAGGTTGTGTGGAAATAATGAATGTTTGAAATGAAACAATAATAAAATAGAATGCTAGAAATTTGTCTGAGTTAATCATTTGTGTCTCTACATCCTTCTCAGGTACATTCCTTTGTTGCGTGCAACATTTTCTTTTCCTCAGAGTCTTGGCATCTTGGGTGGGAAACCTGGTGCATCTACCTATTTAATTGGTGTGCAAGATGAAGAAGCTTTCTATCTCGATCCTCATGACGTTCAGCCAGTATGTCTTTTTTTACATTAATTAAGCTAATTTGCTACAACCTACTCTCCTGTGCTGCTCCTCTGTCAACGATCTATACTTGCATGCTACATTTTAATGAGGGTGGTGCATGCGATGGCAAATATTTACACTTTTCACTCTCTTTTAGAATAATTGGTCTTTCAACATGTTGAATAACAATTATGCCATTTTTATAGACAATAGAAAACATATGGTCACTTGTTCACCCAGCCAACTTTAGTCTAAAGCACTGAATCAGGCATCCATATGGTGCATGATAATTTTTCCATGTAGAGCATGATAATATTTAATTTAGAAGAGTACAAAGCGAAGGCTTACAGAAGCTGCTAAAAATGGAAAATCTCCCCCGCCTTTTTCTGTAAATGAAGTTTGATTTTGCATACCTCTACTTTTTTACAATTAAGATTGAAGATTTCGCAACTTCTATACTGATTCAAAATTTCAAAATGGAGATGAAACTAACAGCTTTGCTTGTTACTTATCTACAAAGGGAAATGACAAAAGAAAAAATTGCATTGGTGCTCAGTGTTGGCTCAGTTTTACAATCATGTCTGCATCTCTCTGATATGTAGATGTTTGTTTTTACAGGTATGCTCCATTAGTACAGATAACTTAGACGCCGATACCTTGTCATACCACTGCAAGTAAGCGTTCTTCGGGGACATGCCCATTCTTATATTTTGTATCCTGGTCTGACCCCCACGCAATATGTTTATTCATTTGTTCTTTGGACTTCTGTTCTAGTGTAATAAGACATATTCCACTGGACTCACTGGATCCCTCGTGGCACTCGGTTTCTATTGTCGCGACAAAGGTTTGACTGCTCAGATTGATTGTCACCTATCATGACGCCCTTTTTTTTTTTTCATTAGTAACAACTGCTCTTTTTCTGGTGCAGATGATTTCGACGATTTCTGCTCTCGCGCATCCAGCTGGCAGATGAATCAAGTGGCGCTCCACTGTTCACGGTGGCTCAGACCCACAGCCACATGAAGCCGGTTGGCCAGGATGGGGATTCACCAAGGGCAACACTGTCGAAGGGAACAATTCCTTTTCCATGATTCCCATGGGCGATGGTGAGGAGTGTGCGGGCGAAGACGATTGGCAACTCCTTTGAGACAATGATGATCAGTTGGAAAGCTGGGCTGGCGCTTTGTTCGACCCAATCAGACGTGAAGGGCACTTGTCGACATAATTATCTGCAAGTCGTGTGCAATTACTTGGTTTGTTTAGTCCGTATCTCTAGTAGGCACGGGGACGGACTTTTCTCTCTGTCCTTTTTTCTTTTATACGATTTGTGCGGTCACTGTCTAGTTGTTAAGTTGTCAGGACACAGGTTGGACGAAAGGAGAGGAACAAAGTCGAAATTCTTTCTTGATCGTTGTACAAAAACCTGTATTCATTCACATTGAATTATTTGTTAGATTAGTAGACTGTACCGTGTGAGAGTCGGGGTGAAAGTTTTCGCTGGACAATGGATGGAGTGCCGAATGGTTGGGTTGATGCTTTCCCGCCATCGGCATCTTGTTACTTTTGCACGTGACCAGGCCAAAAGAGAACATCCCGGTATAGAAAGTATGAACTCGTACTTCCCTATGCTCTGAAGGTTGTGGCTCTTTGTGAAACTTAGGAGGTTTCAGATGCTTCCATGCAGCCTTCTTCTTCTATTGCCACCATAGACAACCTATTGGCTTAGGATAGAGCGGATTTATAGCTTCTCCATCTGAATTCAAACTCGTGATCCAAAAGACAGAGTCGTTGATTGCTGAACAACCCGTCTTATCTGAGATGGCGACCGATGTGCGGCGCGTCTCTTCTTTTTTCTCAAGCGCCTATTCGCATCTGTCTGTTTTGCCAATGCATTCAATGCTCGACATTCGATCAAGGAAAGCTGCAATGAAGAATCCATCCGAATAAGTTCATCACGACCGTTCGATCCGTGGTGCATATTGATCCGGTTCTTGCGAGATCAGCTCTTCCCTCTCCCCCTTTTCTGGGTTTTTAGCATTGGTAGGCGTTAGGTGGGCTCCATGGGAAATATCTTGTCTGGTAGAGGGGTAGCGAAAGGATAATACCGCACAAAATCAAGAGCGTTACAGGACTCAATTGCACAAAAAAAAAAAAAAAAAAAAGATTAAAGGACGGTATTGCACAAAACAGTGCTCTTCTTGTGCTTTCGCAAACTCAGCATGAATTTTTTTTTTGAATAGAGCATGTTGTCTTCATCAATACTGTCAATTGAAGAAAAAGTAACAAAAAAAAAATCTAAACCTATTACATTTGTACCAATTCAATCTTGAAATTTTTAACGAGAGCGATTTATTTAGCCTTAACTTTTCACATCATTCATCCATCTAGCCAAAATTGAGACGTGGAAAACCGATCATCCTAAGTGACCACGATCTGTGTTGACGTATACATTTTCTATAATCTATTAGATTTTTTTAAATTTCTTTTTTCAGTTTTTGCCTTTTTTCTTCTATGGCCGGCCGGTGCCGAAACCGCCATAGGCCATGGCCAGCGATGGTTGGCCTTGCCTAGTCGAGGCTCGTGGTGAGGGCAACACTCGCTCATGCGAGGCATGCCCTGTGTAGGCCATGGACTAAAAAGAAAAAACTTGAAAGAAAAAAATCATAAGAAATGTCTGTGTCGGCACCGGCCGTGTCACGTAGTCAGTCAATGTCCGTGTCAGTAATTTTTAATCCTAAAGTGTCTGGATGGATTCAATTGATACAAATATAAAATATTTATGACTAAATTAATCCAATTAAATGGTTTAGACTTAATTTGTATTAATACAATAAGTTTAGAATTTTTTTTTGTAGTATTTCTTGGATTGGAAACAGCTTTTGCATGATTTAGATTTTCACTCATCTCAATGCGTACTCCAACTCAATGAGCAATTATCATTCAATGTAGGAGCAAGCAGCATCCGGGTGGAAAGCGGAGCGGCTAGTTGTTAGTCGCCTCCACTATCGAGTAAGGTTTGGTTGGGGATCGAGCTGGGGAGAAGTGGACACAAATCCCGCCTCCCGAAACCGTTGAACAACTGCTACAATGACCTGGCGATGAAAAATTTCGATTCGCCCCCACCTTTTTTGGCATTAATTAATCATTCTTTGACCATTGATAAGAAAGCAATTAAGCTGACTTAATTGCCACGATCGAGTAGTTTAATCATTTGGGCAATTGACGACTCGATGGCTATAAAGAAGACAAAAACGACTGCAGTGAAGAGATTGAATCCAAAGAAGGCTTTCCCGCCGATTGTTTATCTGCACATAAGTCATTTATTACGGGGATTTGCATGCAGATATTCAACTAATTGGCTCTTAATTACAGAGAGATGCACCTGTATTGTGCAGTGTCCTGTTTCGCCGGGGGGCATGTTTGAAATCAGCGAACCCACAGCAGATCGATTTCTCTAAACTTTGGTTTAATTCGGACATTTTTAAGGCTGTAATTCAATTTGGTTTATTGGTCGGATCAGATAGAATGAATGACCACCTGCATACTCGAAACAGGGGATTCGCTATCCGATTTCTTAATGGACGATAGATCCGAGCATATTTAGAAAGTTCTCAACTACAGCCTCTGAGTTCCTTTTCCGAGCCCTATCTTTGACACTAAACAAACGGTTTAATTATTAAACGCAGCAAAGGCAAAACCAACTCTAATCCGCCAGATCCTTGGCCTTTGCAGCACCATCTCTAGCAGCATTCTCCTTCAGGGCGGCCGGCTGGGGCTGCGGGCGCTGGGGCTGGGAGCGGAGCTGGGCTGCCACGGGAGGAGCCACGCGAGGTGTCATCGGCGGAGCAGCGGGCACAGCAGGGGCGGGGCGCCGGCATTGCTGTCGGCTGGTCACGAGGGTTGGGAGGCTGCCGAAGTGATGAACAAGCCCTGGGATGGCTTCCTCTCGTGGCGACCTGGACGGTGTGAGACATCTTTTTTTCTTCTTTTTGCTCTGTCTCTCTATTCACTCTCCCTTCTTGACTCACCTCAGAAGCCAAGTTGTAATGCAAGTGCATCGGCTTTGACACCCTTTATATAGGGCAAAGGAGAGGGGTGATTGTGGGGTAGGCATTTTCATTGATTGCAGTAACACTTATGTGCATCGTCTTTATATGTAGGTGCAGTCAAGAAGGTGGACCAAAACCATGACATATATGGCCTTCGGACTACTTCGTTCCTTTCATTTAATGACTTGACCCCTTAGGGTCTCGGTCTATTGCACTCCATTTTGGTAGGATATTCTCTCGGAACTTAGCCATTGCCGTTTGGGTCACGAGATGTGGATGAGTCCGAGATCTGTCGACCACCATGCAAGGTGATGCGCCACGACGGTCATAACGTGGCTTGATGGCGGCACGAGTGCCCATATGATTGGTCGGGGATATCAGGGACCGCGAACTTAAAAGGCGGCGTGTAACGGTCATAGATCGAGGATTATCGGGGATTGCGAAATTTAAAAAGGGCAGTGTATAACGGTCATCATCGAGGAGTATGAAGGATCGTGAACTTTAAAAAGGCCGTGCATAACGGTTTGTGTAATAATTTAGTGAAACGGTGAATTGCCATTTTTAAGCTCTCCTTCCACAAAACAAGTTTGAGGAAAATTGTTCATAAGCCAAGGTTCGCTTTCCCTTTGTTTGCAAAATTATCCGATCCAAACCTTTCGATTTGTCGGTTGATCTTAAAATTTTGTGTAGAAATCCAATATAATTGTTTCGGCCAATCTTTTCCAGAAATCGCTGGCGTGAACCGCACAAGGCTTAGACTAAATTGGAAAAAACGAAAAGTTTAGGACTAATGTCAGTTGACAAAAAACTAGTGCCACACACCTCTAACCTCGTTCAGATTTTTAAAACAAATGACTAACTAAGTAGATTTTATAAAGTTGAAGGATAGATTGCAAAGGAAAAACAAAAATTGGAGGCCACCAATGTCATCATCGGTAAAAAAAATTCAACGTCCTAGGTTTTAAGAATAAAAGTGAATACATGAATGACCCTTAAAGCCTTCAACGCCACTAACATATGTTTTTTTATTGGGATTTGGTTCATCAAGCTTTGACTTGGGGCTTATTATTTGGTTGGGAAACAGAGTGACCATTGTCAAATCAGCGGTAGTTCCAAGATACAAAGCAGCAAAACTGCTCATCGTCGTCGATATTTATATTAGAATTAAAAAAAAAAAAGACGAGTTCTTGTCGGAGATCGAATACATCATCTAAATGCAGGTCCCTTTCCAGGTTGGCAAAGTTTCTGTGCATCCAACATCTCAATACATTTCACCTAAGCACGAACAAGAAAAGCAAATTAATTTTAAAGTGGGTATTAGCAGCTTTGCTAGACTCTCCAATTAAACACGTTCGTGAATAATTTCTTAATAGACGTTCCTAGGATTTTTTAAAAGTGGGTACGGATCAAACAGAAACGTTTTGTAGTGATTACCCACATCGCATTATGAAATAGATTGATGATCGATTTTATAAGTATAAAAGAAAAACTCATCATTTGAACAAATTTTTAGGACGAGAGAGATCCGATATCATCTAACACATTGGTATTAGAGCTTACAAACATCACATGGGAAGATACGAATTTGGATTGTTTGCCCTGCGATTGTAAGTATAAAAGAAAGCCTCATCCATTTTTCTAACTTCTTCTCGATTCCCTTTGTTCATTTCACCTCCATGCAAGTACAAGTTCCTCAATTCTTCTACGATCTGAAGAAGCAGCGAAGCTATAGTCATAGTGGTTTTCGACGCCGGCCCGACTTCACTCCATGCGCTAGCACGTCTTGCGCGACTTTCTGAAGAACACGTGTCACAGAAAAGAAAATGTTGAGTGATTTATGGATAAACATTCATATCTGTAATTTATTTCTATTTGGGGACTTAACTCACAGGAAGCGAATCGAATCATTAGATATATTTTTCCGATGATTTGCTCTTCTCATTATGACGTGTTGCTTTTGCTTGAGTTTAGAAAGTCAAAAGTGACCTTTACTTTTCGGCAAAATCTAAATATAAATTAAAGATGGAGAAATAATACACTTTTTTAACTTTACTCCACATATCAAATAATCACCTCATATTTCAATACCTACGATTATGGGGAAAAAATCACGAACTTTTAGTTATCACAATTAGTGAGCTTTTGTCGACAAGAATAAAGTTGGTCAAAATAAAAGTCATCGGAAACAACGCAATTGGCAAACTACGAGCTTGGTTGACAGTGAAGGAAATCGACAGTACACTTTCGACGAGAGAGTGAACTCGAAAGAACTTGATTGACAAGTCATTGGACAGCTTGGTAAGTGCCGAGACAAATTATTCATGAAATTGAGCATACTTCCTGTTATGCATATCAATCGAACACAAGATAATGAATCGACAAGGGGCAATAAACTACCGAATGGCTACCAATATTCTCAAGATCAGTACCTTAGTGTAGGTTTAATGATATTATATGTATGAGGAGATCATGTTCTACAGTTTATAACTTTTCTCATTAAGATAAGATTGGGTATGAATGTAAAATCCCAAGTGGTTTGCAACACTATGTGTAGTACGATATAAGACCGCGTATTGGTGAATCCAACGAATCTCACATTATTAATATACCAATTAAAGGTGTTTGTTTATGCATTTCATTTCGAGGTCTCCATAATTTCATTTGTGGCGGGGGCAGCAACCTTTCAGTTTCTCATACGCATACACATTAGGGGTGAGCATAGATTCAAGGTAGAAACCGGAAAACTGGAGAATCGAACCTACTAATTTCGCTCGATGTCCCGATTCTGGTAAAACAGGGTCCCAGTTCCCAGGTTTGGGTTATAGGAATTGTCGCATTGATAGTTCTAGTTCCCTTGTTTTACCCCTGAACCTCAATCGGAACCTGGACCAGAACCAGATCATATTGATATGATTTTTTCTACATGAATTTGTTAGAACGCATTTTGGGGTAGACATAAAAGGTTCTTGCTGACGTATTAGTTCTTGATCCATAACAGAAGATTTAGGATGTTCAAATTATTCCGTTTAGAACCAAACGTGATTTTTTTTAAAAAGAATTTATGAACCTTATTGTTCTATTTTCCTAAAATAAGGCATTATTGTTGCTTTTCAAATTTTTTGTCCTGCTACTTTGGAAGGCAATCAAGCACTATGAATTGAATTGCTGATCCATAGCTGGTCAAAGCGAGAAAAGAATGTAGAAGAGTAACTGACGAGTATATGCGGATATAAATCAATTGATCGACATACACATGTTTCTCTGGGGGGGGGGGGGGGAGGGGGGGCTGGACATCAGGGTGACCCTAGAACCCGTTGAGAGGGTCAGATTCTAAGTTCAAATATAGCAGAGATAGTTCTAAGGATTTTCAAAAAATCAAGAAACATGTATAAGCAGTAAGTTTCAGGTTTCAACCAGTGTGAACCTATCCAGAACTTGAAAAACCTCTCACCCCTAATTCACTCCTTTACCCCCGAGCAAAACCCTCAAACACTAGCCATCACCTGGAGTTGCTAAAGCCCGTTGCAGTGAGTAATGTCTTGGAGTTTCTGGAGAAAGTACGAAGGGATAGATTTGAAAGAAGATCTTGAAGGATCCGGTACGCAGGCTCTTGTGGCGATAACTTGAGACGACCCGTCTTCCCAATTGTACTGTGGCTGTGGCCAGGCTGCAGGCCAGGGACTTTCACAACATCAGAAAACGACTGCAAAGCATGGTCAACCAAACTGAAGATGATCTCTTTAGCCCCGTTGTCACCCGACGGCAAATCAAGCAGCTGATTCGGGTGGCCTAAGGACACCACCGCAACGAATCCCCCGCCATCCGAAGTGGCTCCTAAAGCCGCCTCCTTAGCTTTGCATATTTGTTAAGCATAGATTGTGGTCAGCTCTTTTGTCTTATTTTGTGGCTGATCATGCATGAAGACGTATTTTCCGACCAAAAAATTATAAAAATCACAAGCCATCGTGTGGTCACTTGCTGACAAGTTGACTCAATTAAAAACACCGTTGACAACATGCGCTTTTGATTTGGGCCGGAGCGCATTGAACGTTTGACTCCGATCGAGGAAAAAGACAGGTCAAGAGGGTAGAAAAGGCTTCCCATAATAGTGCTTCGCTTCGCCCATCGCAGTTGTCGCTAAACCTCAAAGTCCCTAAAAAACCTTTGCAGTGCGCATAAGGAAAGGATGTCTCTCTCATCCTCCTCCTCAACACGCTCAGTTAAGCTCCATGGCCTCACTGGCCAAAGGTAACTCCTTTCTTTCGAGCTCTTCGAAAAATCGCAATTTTTGTTGTCTGGAATAACGTACACCACTTACTGCGTAGCTCAAAATGTAAGAGTATGAAAAAAGGGTGATTTAATTTTTTCCCGGTCGATGTATTATGAAGTTCTTATTGGAAGAAATTAATAATGAGTACGATTGCGCAAGTTCCCGAAACAAAGAACGGCATCAAGCTAAATTCCTAACAGAAATCAAATATTTTCTACACAGGTAGGTACAATGGAAGCAGGTGAGGACGCAGCCATTTCAACTGTTGCACTTATGAATTGAGTCCTGTACTGTCTGTAATATATTATATTCACAGGCTCGACATCACTTGAAACATGGGAATAAAGGATCTTTTTCTGGGAATGCGGAGGACTTGTGTTTTTGAAATGCTTTTGGTTCTATTTAATGTTGTTTTATCCTTTCTGTTTTCTTTGTGGTCGAGGTCCATGGTGTCTGGTGATAACATGCAAACGACTAATGGGGTTTGCGATATCTTATGGAGGCCGAGTCAAAGTCAGAAATTTTTAGATTTTTTTTTGAAATTTCATTGATGCTTGACAATTACTAATCGTAATTCGTGATATTGATAGCAATTCCAATACTGCTCTAATGATCAGCGAAAAGTACATGTTGTAATGGTCTGTACGCTCACCCTTGTAGGATTGTTGATGACTTCTGAATTTGCAAGGTGTTGAAAGCTACCTTGTTGAAACCGGACAACAACAATACATATTTTTTGAGTTCTTTTTGTGTTGTGTGTGTGTCGGGTTTTTTGTGATGGGGAAGGCTATGAGGGGTTTCACATTATCAGATTGTATTCTGGTAATTGCTGTGACCTTAGGACGAAATGTGTAAGAGTTCTCATAAATCGCCATTTTGCCTTGTTTTAATTATCTCTGGCAACCATTCTCTGATTAAACTGAGTACTGTGACTGTAGACCCACGGAAAGGGGTGATTACTGTGCTGGGGCAGAGGAATTTGGCGCTGCTGGCATATTTGGTGTTCTCGTGCCAAGAGAGAAACCGGATCCGAGCAATTGTTGTTTGTGCAGGATCGATGCCCATTTCAAGCAGGGATTTGTCTTAAATTGAATGTTTTCTGATTCATAAGGTCTCTTAGAGGCTCCGAATTTAACAAAATTATTTTTTTTTTACCAGCGATTACTTTAACACCCATTTATATTAGGGTCGTTACAATACAACCTTAGTTTGGCAGCGGCACTCTTGTGATAACTGCAGAATACGTAATTAGATACATCAGAGGAAACTGGTAATAAATCATTATGTAATGTTCTAATAGTATTTCCATATTTTCTTTGAAATCAGTTATAGAAGACACACAATGACTAGAGCATAACCTTTCTTCTGGATGAACCAAAAAAAAAATGAGCTGGATTATGCACAATCCGATATGGTTTGCTGTAATATTTTGAGACAGGATTGTTTTGTATAGATTTATGTTCAATTTATCATTTGATTGTGCATGTTCTTATGGGGGAAACAGCATGCTTGAAATCATGAATATTGAGAAAAAAGAATAATATAGGAGGTGGGAGGGGCCAGAAGGCTAATCTTCTTGTTTTACATGGTGATAATAGTCTGTTCTAAAAACTGACAATTACTTTAGTAAAAGTTAGTCTCACTACATGCGATGACATGTTTAAAATGACCTATAAGATCCAAAAGACGTCAAAGAAGACTTACCAAAAAGGATTTTTTAACTGTATCAGTACTTAGCACCAAGATAAAGCACAAAGCGTCAGAAAGGATCCATTGTAACCAATCCCATTTGAAAGAGGCTAGTGCCTTCTTGTTGTGTTTCCCCCATCTATACTTCCACTCAGAGAAGTCTAGCCAAAAAATAGTTTTTTTTTTGTTATTTATAAATGTTCAGCTGTTTCGATGGCATCTTTGTGTTATAATCTATGCTTAAACCTATGATTTGACTACCTCAAAGGCCTCCAATTTACTAGATAATGCAATTTTTCAGCACGTGCGGTGTTGATAAATGCTGGCTCATGCCATGCCAGTCAACTGTGAGAGCTAACCCTCTTTGTGTAGTTCTCCAAACACATTGGCATCCACGCCATGTCCCTGTTTGGCAATGCGAAGTGAAAATGTTTCACTTAAGTGAAGTTTAATTCGCTCACAAAGAAGAAGCTCCAAGTTCATAGAGTGGCATATGACACAATATTTCAAGCCTTGAATTTATGAGCTCAACTCAAGTATCTAGGGGCTTCGACTGGCTGAATCAAATGGTTTTTTTTTTCCAGTGAGAAACGCAGGCTCCAGGACTGATAGATTGTGTAAAATAGCTGGGTGAAACAGTATGTGACACCATTTTACCTTTCTATTTTGAGAGGCGGTGCTATTGTCCATCATTTTCTTTCAGTTTCAAATTACAAATTCATAATTGTCAGGCGGCTTCCAAGTAAGGCCTGAAGGAAAAATTTTGGTTGAATCACACCGGAATGAAGAGGTCAAAGGAAAATTAAGAAGGTATGTGGCGGCATTGTTCTTGTGATTTTTAAAATATCCTTTCTCACCTCTTCACAACTCAGCATGTTCATGTGACCTATAAATGCTTCAAAAGTTATGTTGGAACCCTTTTGGGGTGAAGTACATTGCTTTGCTGCTGCTATGAATTTAAAACTGATAAGTTATCAACCACTGTCATATGCAGGATGCTCTTCTCAATTCACCTTCCAGAATTAGTCAATTTTCGTTATCCCGAACTATGAAGGGTATTTATTAATTTACCTTTCTCGTTTTATGTAACAACCTTCTAGCATAAACTTGCCGTGCGGGGGATGGACAGTTTTCAAGTAAAGGCGTCATGAAGTGATTGTATTTGTTTTGTGTGTGCATGTATTATTTGTGTTTGGGAATCAAATGAGTGCGTGGTGGTTGTGTGTACCGTGTGTGCTGGTATGTGTTTGATCGAACGGTGTGCGCGTGTGGTGTGACCCCTGTCTGTAGAAATATGGCAGGTGGACTTCTTGGACGCGCATGGGTTGCAATTCACCACACAACTGACCGTGTGAGATAAGGG